>BLKR01015278.1:0-86767 GCA_011170035.1 Teleogryllus occipitalis | reverse complement strand
TTTCAAACACTAGTTTCTCTCCTCGCCCAACTCCACAGGCTGCTACAGTTGGGAATCAAGGGTAAAAAACCGTACTAATTGCAGTGCATGAAGAAAAAGAGATGTCTGCTTAGAAGTGTTATTTTCTAGACCAAATAATCAGAAACATGTTTACTCGAGTGAAAGAAACCTTTTAGTGGAAAGCCTACGCACGTGCAACAATATCGAAAAGTTAAAAATACTCGTAAAAATAAGGTCATTTTAGTAATGGCATACGACCACTGAGACATAATTTAACAAGAATTAACAAACATAATTCCAAGCTCTAGATTCCAGGCATGTGTTCAGCGTGTTTTTTCACGCTTCTTGTTCTGAATTCTTTCATATGTTACAAATACAATGTTCTTCCATATGTTACGCCCAAATCACTAAAAGCAGAAACCTCCGAAGAAATGCCTCACATTAATTGTGACAGAAAAGTAGCACTGGGCGAAAAAAAAAAAACAAATCATTATTGTTCGTTTCATTAAGAAGATTTTTGAGAAGTAAGCAATTTAATAATTGCCAGTACTGAATTATGCACATTAATGGCGAGAAAAATGATTTAGGATCGTTACAATGACACACTAGAACAGATGTCAAATATCTCCTTTAAAAATGTCTATAACTATAATATTTCACGAAATTGTATTTAAATTATGCAAACAAAAATAAAAGAAACGAAGCTCCAACAGTATTCAGCAGTACAACACATGCGCGCGCACAGGACAAGGGGGGGGGGGCGAAATCCCGTTCATATTTACACAAAAAATAAATAAATAGGAAGCTGACAAATAAAGAAAGTCGCAGAAATTGTTCCCCCATTCTTCAAGTTTCCCTTAAAATAACATGATAAGGATAATTTTTCTTCACGTTGAAGCGCTATTCAAGTATGTACACATTTGTATGAGCATCAGCTTTATTTACAAGCAGTAATGAATGAAGAAAAAAAATTGAGTTGAATAAAGAATTTTCTACAATGATCTAATATGAGTATAATCATGTTTCTTGATCTACATTTGCCTATTTTTCTCTAATAATACTACTCTAAAGGAGCAGCTAAATTTTGAATGCGTAATTGTAGTTATCTTTATGGATATTATTATTTGAATGGATGGAATTATCGTGTTCTTCCGCTTTATTTTTGGAATTCCCAGTTCACGTTTAACATTCGCCTCGCGTAATCAGCTCGAGTTCATCTTCACGAGACACTTCTGCTGACATAACGAGCTTTTGGAGCCAACATCCAGTTATTGTAACGAACACTGCAAGGATTTTCTTCTTTACAAATTTTAATTAAGATACCGCTTTGTGGGCACGTTAATTGCATTAAACCCGAACGCGGGAAGATAAGACACAGTCACAGGAGGTGAAAGCCGGCCTACATTTTAACGCAATCGTTTACGACTTTTTGAAAAACGTATACGCTGGAGATCTACCGCCACGGGCGGAATTTAAAAACAAACAAGAAACTCATAATTTGCTAAATAATTAACACCTATTCAAGTTTTATTATTGTTAAAGAGAAAAGTCTCACACAAATTTGTCCTAATATTTTCTGTATTAGAAGAGTATGAGCAGTATCAATAAATGAAAGAGCGTCGTAGGCAATACTTCAATGATATTCGACGCACAGAGTGTTAATGACGTTGAAGCTTCCCTCAAATGACGATATTCACGTAAATTGCGAATACCGTTCCTTCTGCGAGTCATAGACCGTATTTGAGAGAGAATTAGCCCATACTTGCGGCATCATGGCACAACCAAGCGACGAAATGAACCTCGGTCATCGCGTGACCGGGTCGTTCGTCATTTTCGTCGCTAGCACCGTCCTCTTGCCGATGAACAATAGGCGAGCAAATGAGTAGAGCTAGTTTGTGGAGGTACACGCAACAACCGTAGACATTGTGAAATGGATTTCAGCAAGAGCTCAGAGGTGATGACCACTAAAAGGTCACTTCACGGCCCCATTCCCACCGGCATAATTAAAGCACCGATCTGCCATTTGCCCACACAGACTGATGGGAACACAGATAGCACCTTGTTCTAAGCAGACGCCAACCCAAGCGTATTGATAATGAACGTTAAACTCCAAACTACCGGAAGGTTGATTTTGATAACCCAAGGGATAACCCAGTGGGTCGAAGCGCGATTCCCCGAAATAGGGCAAGGGTAGGGCATAGTGTCAGATTAATGCTTTAAAGGACCGTAAGCACCCTAAGCAGGAGTGGGGCCGACGTAATAACTTTGAAATATTAAAAACAAGTTATCAAAGTAAAAACAAAAAATAAAAGTAAGTCCTATTATCTCTCTGTAAAAATAATATGTAAATAATAATTATATACAAAACATATACAGAAATAAAATTTGAAATAATTTTGGAGCGTAGTTTTGTGCGGCAAATGTTTTTCTCACAAGAAATGTAGTTAAAGAATGTAGCACCCCTGTCCGGCGTAAGCCTTAAGCACGTGCTTGCGTCAATGCCCCCCTGGCCCTGCGCCGCGACCATTTCGCTGAGCGCTCCGCGCCCTCGCAACCGGCTCCAGCGCCGCGTCGCCGGAGCGCGCGGGGGCGTCGCATCACGTCGCGTAATGTCGCGTCATAGGCGCGAGGTGCGGCGCCGCGCCGGGCGAGATTCGGGGTCGTCGCCCCGGGCGGCGGGGGTGGCAGTGGCGGCGGCAGGGGCGGCGGCGGCGGTGCGGCGGCGAGGGGGCGGCGTGCTGCGTGCGGCGCCGGAGGCAGACAGCGCGGTGCCCGGCTTCGGGGAACCAATCGATGCCGGACCCGCCCCCGGCGCCGCCGCCCGAGGGGCGCCCCTGGGGAGGCCGCCGCCGCCGCCCGCCCCAGCACCCGTGCGTCCCCGCTCCGCTCCGCCCAGCCCAGCCCAGCCCCGCCGCCCATTCACGTCTTGGAAGGAGCCTGCCTTCGTTCTCTCGCCCTCGCCCCTCCCCGATTCACGCAAGTGAATGGGCGCGGTGGTGTGAGGGGGCAGATGCGGGCCTTTCCACGCTCATTCTCCTCTCCCCCTCGGGCGCTCGCGTCCCCGAATTTAAAGGACGTGAGTCACCAGAAAAAATGTCCTTGCGGAACACCTAATGAAAAGAAAGTTTTAACAGTCAGTAAAATCTGGTTTCTAAAATACAGCAAAACAAATAATAATGCGCACTGCAATTCACAATCCAAAACACACAAATAAGTAATAATACATGCGTACTGATAAATAAACTACTGTTTTGGGGTATTACGCTGTTTTCGGGAAATAATCAAATTCTTCAATTACTGTCACATACGAATTAAAACACTATTTTAAATATGTTCTGCACCATTAAGTTTAGTGTTTCTCCCCCTACAGAAAATGACAGGTAACGTTTTTTAAACATATTGAAATGTCTACGCGGAATAACAATCCTAGCATAATTCACGATTATTTCGAGGAACGCTATTCGAGGCTTCAAGTCAGAAAGACCTTGCATTGGTTCGTACTGAAATGAAATAACCCCGCACCCCCCCCCCCCCAGGGTACGGGGAAAGCCGGCGTTGCTCGAATAAATGGACGGGTTTGAGCGAGGGTGTATGTGATTGAGCGAGAGTTCGAATGAGCCACAGAGTAATTAAACGAGTGACTGAGTGAACGAGCGTGGGAGTGAGCGTGCGTGTTGTAGGCGCGCGAACGAATTTCAGTTCCGCGTATGCCGCACAAAACGCAGCGCTGCCACCACCGCCGCCGGCCGAATCGCAATGCAATAGTTGGGGGTCCACCAGTAAAATATGTAGTACCTTTCCCACATTATCGCTCATTACGCGGAACAAACGGTAGATAAACCACGAGAATGGAATCGCGCGCCCGCAGCCACTGCCAGGTGTACGTCGCACCACATTCAATCCTGACCGCCGCGCCGCCGCCGCCGCCGCCATCAAAATCAGCGTCGGCTGTTTCTCTTTCGGGGGCGCCAGCGAGTGCAAATAACTCTCGCCTAACGGCATCTGCTCCCGCGGACGAGTTCGATAATTACATGGAATCGTAAATTGAGGAACACAATGGGGCCGTGGAACTACGAGAGGAGAGAACGGGCGAGAGCGATACGCCAAATTACCGGAACTTCCGCGCTCTAAACGGCCGAGCGGCGCGGCGCGGCGCGGTCCTGGAGCAGGCCCAGGACCAGAGGCCGCGCGCCCGAAGAGCGGAAGGAGGCGGCGGCGCGTCACTTCATACGAGCGATCTGCTCCGAGAGTAAACGCCGAGGGAGTAAAGAATGTGGGATCTTCGACTTTATCTGTTGTTAAAAGGTAAGAAGGTAAGGGTTTCAATCAACAAAGCGCCATTTTAAAACTAAAATAATTATTAATAAATATAATTATTGGCGTTGGTATTATTATTATTATTATTATTATTATTATTATTATTATTATATTATTCCGGTTAACCCATTTTCAGAGAAATTTAAAATTACGAGAGACCCAAGTGTTTCTCGAAACTCCAACGCTTACTGGAAATTCACTTGAATAAGTGAGGGAGGCCATATGAGAATAGAGGATCGGTCCAAATCTCGGTTCTAAGAATGGAAAGAAGAAGGATAGGTTCTTTAATAGAGTACTGCTCCAGTATTTGCCTCGAAATGGTTGGGAAGCGACTGATAACCGCACCCTAGAAGGTTCATCCAGGCAGAGGAAAGCTTCAAACCAGGTGTGTGTTGATGTCGAAATTCCACCGACAGAACTGAAAACTATCACTTCCAAGTCAACGAAGATGTGTTCATTTGCTGACCTGCAATACATACGCTATCGCAGGTGGTGAAAAGATAAAATTATAAAAAATAAAAATAAATGTTTCTAAGCTTCACGATTCGTCATTCTTTTTTAAAGCGATATGTTTTTGGAAAACTGTAAATGGTACTAAGATAAAAGAGCTACATACACATGGGACTCAAGTGAAAATTGAGAGACTTTTCCCATTTTTTCCGTAAATTTTACCAGATATCTGGCAGAAGATGTCGGAGTCAACGGGTCACGTGCAATGCATAATTTTAATAGATGAACTACTTTAGGTTGTGTGTCAGAGTTGCTATTTCGACTTTCCTATATTACATTTTCCGGATTCAGTTCCATTATACGATAAATGTGCAAAAATACTCTATTTTTTCCATCAGCATATTCAATAAAACTGCTTTAGGAACTTGAAGTAATGAACATTTTATTGCTATGGGGATAAAGAATGATGATGTCAAACAGGCTAAATTCTTAAATGGTGTTTAGTTAATTTGACGAAAAATCATTAATGTTGATAAACACAAATACATTGTTTAGAACATTAATATATGATCTGTTAACAGATTGCGATGGTAAGACGCGCGATGATATAATGTAATGAAGAGTGATGAAATGGCTTGTTGGGCACACAATGAAATTACCGCATCCTTCGCCGGATTCAGTCCAGTACTAATAGGTTTAATGCAGTGCTAATACCATCATAACAGACTGCACTACCCGGGTTTTAACAAAACATCCTACCGTATAATAATAATCATACCCAGAGATGTCAATAACTGATGTAATCAACCTTTATACACTTGTGCACATGTGGTTTATTAATTAATTTGAAAATAAAAGAGATGCAAACTTCAATGTCAATATTACATGTAATAATTAAATTACGAATGCTTACAAACAACAATTAAAGAGATTTAAAATACTAATTTAGTTACGATATCCATTCAATAGGTCAATATTAAAATTAATTGTTTTGACAAAACAACTTTTTATTACATTAGTAAATCTATCATTTTCATTGAGCAAAATATACTTTTTTATTAAAGTTCAAACAAAGCAGAATCTACAAACCGATTATCCAGCTTTTTGCTTATCGTAACACATTGTAGATTTAATAATATAGTCTAGAAAGAAACCAAGAAAAGATACCATTGTTTCTCTTAGTACGTTACATCAGTATGTATTCTCTTTGCAAATTATATAATTCAGTCATAGGGCAAAACGAAAAGAATCCACAGTTTCATTAACAAAAATTGTCTACATACAATACTTACACAGCAAAATACCACTGAGTAATATACAAAACATTATACAAACTGGAAATATATTCATAAGAATTACTGTTTCGCACAATAAGAGATCGAAAGGCTAAAAGCTTTGTAAATAACCCGACTCCCAACATAGTATTGACACGTATTGGTATATGACATTCTATATTCTAATGGGAGAAACATCAGAAACACTGTATCTCGACCCCACTTAGTCCATCATAAATTCCTAATACAGAGATCTGAAGCCCTCAGTACTGAGAATTTGCTCCCAGGTCGCTGCATCGCGGATCACTCCTTGATAACAGTGTGTCTTTTCTAGTTTTAAGAAAGAGTTTGTTTGTTTTCTAAATATTGATTTTTGGCGAAAGCGAAGGCCTAACTGAATTATCTTGCATTTGGACGATAAAGAGAAATTACATCTAATTACTCAAGACTGTTTACAAATGAAATATATCAATTTTGGCGGATAACGGCTTTCGCGATCACTGACGCAACAAATACTGTGTTATTTTATTCCATTAATTAAAAAATAAACATATGAAATTTGATTCCCATTGTTTCTTCAAAATGGGCTCAATGAATTCAAACCTATAAATAAGCACACGTCGCGACTCCCGTTTCAAAGTAAAAAATCACAAAAAATGTGTCAAATGTCTAAGATGTCAATAATATTGATTGAAAATTGGAATAGTACGCTAATCGATTGAAAATTGGAACAGGACTGTTCAAACTTTCCGTGGATGGGCAATGTTCATAATTGGATCGATTTACTTCTCTTACTTCAAATCAATGAAAAAAGTAAGTGTAATGAGGAGAACGAATGGTCCATGAGATCATGAATCGACCTGAATTATTAACAATCTTCAGTATTTCAAATGAGTTACAGAGTTTGCGACATTTTAAGGCACGTAGAATATAATCCGACCATAAACAGAACGCACACTGGCAGAGCTAATGTAATAACAAGAAATGTACACGAATTTGGGCTTCAAGGACGAAAGGAGAGAGTTACAGAGGAATGAATATCACATCAGGACTGACCTAAAAGTAGTAAGTTCATGGACTCACAAATATGCGATTAGGCAATTGGTTGTGGGTTTCCGATCTCATTTTAGACAGTAAACCGACTAACTGGACTGGACCCGACTATCTGGACCTTCAACTTGTCAGGTTTTATTTGAAGACATATCACACCCAGAGATTTATGAACGAAATCCTCTCAGAGAAACAGTCCAGCACTTCAGTCAACGTACACGTTTTTTAAATGGAATATGTGCAGCAGACAGATTGAGAGTTTGCAGGTCAGGTATCGTTTACAAGAGTCAATACTTGCCATCTCGGCGCTCAACCAAGTGGAAAACAACCGACGTTTGCAACTGGCATTCCGTTGATCTGCACCACAACTGTTCCTGACACCACCAATCATCCACAGAAGAGAAGCACACGTCTTCAAATTGACCCACGCGCACTCCGCGAAAGTCCACAATCCCAAAATGAAATTCGAGACGAAGAGCTCTTTCCTCGTAATACGTCCAGTATTTTCTCATCGCCGTCGGCTCGCACGACAAAATAATATTTCATGTACTATCTGCAGGCTGCAGGAAGGGGTCGCGGGGCGGGGCAGGGTGGGGCCGGGCGGCGCTCTCGTATTTTTCCCAGGAACTCTGCTGCGGGCGTGGGCGTCCGCCGGGGCGCATCGCTCCGGGCGCGTGCGGAGCGGGGCGAGACGGGACGGGGCGGGGTGGAGCGTGGCGGGGCGGATGGGTAGGGGGCGGGGCATCGCGGGACGGAGAGAGGCGGTGCGGAGTGGCGGGTGCGGGGCGGGGAGGGGGTCGGAGGGGCAGGGTGGGCGGGCGGCGGGCGGGAGGCGGCGGGCAGCAGGGCAGGGCAGGCAGGGCAGGGCAGGGCGGGGCGGGTCGGGGCAGGGCAGGGTGGGGCGGGGCGGGGCGGGGCGGGGCGGGGCGGGGCGGGGCGGGGCGGGGCAGGGCAGGGCAGGGCAGGGCAGGGCGGGGCGGGGCGGGGCGGGGCGGGGCGGGGCGGGGCGGGGCGGGGCGGGGCCGGGCGGGGCGGGGCGGGGCGGGGCGGGCTCCGTAAACATTCGTCGGCGGCAGAGGCGGACGCCCGCGAGCTGGGTTGGCACGGTGAAGGAAGAAAGGGAAAGAAAACGAGGTCGCGAAGGATTCGTGGACTGTGGAGGAAAGATGAGAAATGAAGTCAAAAACAAAGTATTCTCATACGCAGTAACTTACGCAGGTGGCTTATGACGAAAAAGTAAGAAAAAATGGGAGAGAAACAAAAAAGTGAAATATTGGAACAAAGAGAGGAAACTAATTGGGAAATAGAAGATAAAAAAGAAAAGAAACTAAGAAAGTGGAAAGGAATGAAAGATAAACTTCTGGAGATTATTTCTGACAAATTTTTTCTTTCTTTTCTAGACGATGTGAAAAAAAAGACAATTGAAGAAAAGAGAAAAAGTAAAAGGATGAGTAAAGTAGAGAATAGAATTGAACAGAGAAGTAGAGAAGAAAAATAAACTAAAGTTCAAAACAAAAGGAATTGAAGGATACAGTAGAGTCGATAAGAAAATTGAAGAAAAGCTTAGAGAAATGAAGAAACAAAAACAAAATCGAAAACAAGAGACGTGAATATAAGAGAAAATTTGAAAGAAGAGTCGATAAGAGAACAAAAAGAGGCGTTCCATCTTTGTGGAAAGAACGATAGGGAGAAATGGGGACGCGAGAGGGTTGGAGATGCCGGACCTACACCCCCGGAGGACCGAACCTAGCAGGGCTGGACAAGGGCGGGGGCGGGGGTCGTCCTTCGTCGCCCGGAACATGCAGGGCCCGCGGGGCCCGCTCCCAGCGCTGGGCGCTGTTAACAAAATTAAAAGCACGGGGCGCCGCGCCGCGCCGCGTGGCCTGGGGCGAGCGGCAAAAACGCGCGCGCGGCTACAGCAGCAGCAGCGAGGAGTTAGGGAGGCGGCGACGTGTATACGACCCGCGGACGAACGCTCGCAGGCCCCGAAGCGTCGCAGGCGGCGGCGGCGCCGGCGGCGGCGCGCAGGACCCGGCGCCGCGGCGCGCGGCTGCGCCCCGCTCCCTGGCCACCCAGCGTCGCCCACTACCGCCACACACGCCCACCCGCGCCCGTGCCCACGCTCGCGCGCGCCTCCCAAGAGTAAACGAGGTGCCACGCCAGCGCCACGGTCCACCGCCTCCGCTAAAAGGTACTAAATTGTGGGCGAAGTTTAAATGTTTGAAGTTTCACCACGGTTGCAAATGGACACTTCATCATTCTAGACATACGGACCAAAATAAAACATATTAGACGACCCTCAATAAAATACATCTGCAGTCTACATACATGGAAGTTATTCTTTTAGATCGTCCAAAACAAACTTGTAAAACGAGAAGATATTTGTGCCATAACTGTTGTGCATTAACGTCAAGATGGCTATAAACGGATGACGAAGGTTCTGCAGAAACTGTTTCTATGTTCGTACCAAAATATTTTTTCCTTAATCTCAAACATTCCTAAAATACTGGACATTTGACAGTCTACATTGCAATACTGGGTGAAGGCAAAAACTGCTGTAAAAAGGAACGTATAATAAGTAAAAATAAATGATTACTCTTTTTGTCGACTTCCTAACGAGAAAGATAATATATTGCAGTAACTAGTTTTCTCAGTTCTATTTACACCGGCAGGAAATATCGACTCGAAAAGTTGGATGGGAAGAGAAAAGTTTCGCGATTGCGATGCGTAAATTAGACACTTGCGTAGAATTTTCGCTTACCCACACCCGTTCACGGTAATATGTATTTATTATCTGTTGAGTGCTAATGGCCGCCATATTCCCCCAGAAGTACCCTTCGCAGACACTTTCTATTTGCATCAACTTTCTAAAAACAATTACACGGGCAGCAAAAGCATTTTCAATTAGAGCCTCCTCCCCCGCCGGGTCGCCCGGCAGAAAGGATCCTAAACGAGACCCATCGCCTGAGTGGGGCCGCGAGCTTAAGCGCCAGCGGGGCGGGAGCGGGGAGTGGAGGCGCAGACGAGATGAAGACGAGTGCGGGGGCGGCAGGGAAGCGAGGAGAGGGCGAGAGCGGAGCAACGAGCATGGGCGGAGAGGGCGGGAGTTGGGGGGGGGGGGGCGAGTTAGCAGAGGAGGCCGTGGCCATGGTCATGTCGTCCCGCGCCCCGCCCCCGCACGACGCCGCGTTCGCGATTAGCCCAGATGGGGGCGATTAAGACATTTGGCGGCGCGGAGCGGCGCGGTGCGGCGGTGGCGCGCGAGTAGGCGGGGCGGCGAAATTAGCCGGAGGCCGCGCCGAGTGGGCGCCGGGGCAGCGGAATGATAAGCCCGCTAGCTATTGCGCGCTTCCGCAAGCCATTACGACTAGGGGTTGCAAAGTAAAGTACTCGTTTGTTGTAAAAAGACTTACATAAGGGGAGAAATACTTTGTTGTTTGGATTTAGATTAAAGTTTAAAAGAAGGACTGCTGAGTGTTTACATATTTTATCATTTGAGTTCTCATGCTCTCCCACACAATAAATTAGATATATTATAAAAAACACTTTTAACTAATGAAATGGGAAAAGTTCAATTGTTAATGTTTTTGTCTAATGAAATAAAGAAAACTTTGGTTATAGTGATCTCTCGTTAAATACAAAGTGCAATCATAATGAAGAACATGAAAATAGGTTAGCATATGGAAGGAATTATGTAAAGTGACTATAAAATCCGGATTACAGATAATTAGATTCCATACAAAGATGTTTTTACCCTTTTTTTCAAACGACAGTAGCGACTTGCACATTATAATTACATTTATAGTTTCCTCCGCTTAGCAATTTTCGTATCGCGTTACTTTTCAACTTCTTTTCCGTTCTATTTTCTACACACGCTGGCAGTCTTCCATATCCTCCCGTCCTAAACTTTTACATCCACTGCCATGAGGAACCACTTGCGATAAATACTTGACGAGAAATAAAACGCCAACTGAGCTCCAGTCAGAAACCGAGGAGAAAGGAGAGGGAAAAGCGCGGAATAAAAGGAGACAGGGAAACCTCGCTGCATGTTCTCTGGCAGTCAAGAGCGCGAAAACTGCGGCGTGAGAACTCGCGAGACATGCAGATTAAAAAATTGAAATTTACGGCTGTAGAGTGTATGCGGCAGCAAAGACAAATGCACAAAAAGTATACATGCTCAGAGTTTTCCATTCCCCTTGTATTAAAACAGTAAATTTGAGTACACGCATGGCGAATGCACAAAGAATAAAAATTATCATATTTAACGGCTTGGGCACAAAGGAACGCAGAAAAATTAAAAGTACGTGCACGTGAATGACACTCGTACAATTACGTTATGACAACTTAGAATATGTTACGCATTTTCAAGAGCTATGTCTGTTATTCTGACTAAAATATTGCACACAAATCGTGACCATTGTTTTGAGAAAAAGCACTAATATGACAGCTGATTATGGTATGGGGTGAAGAATAAATATCGAAGAGGATTGCTTACACGATATAATAAGTGATTTGCATAATTACATAAATGTCAATATTGTCTTTAATAATATTTTCTTGTGCGTATCAATAATACGGTTATGATAACAGAGATCTTTGAATTCAAATTTATTTTTCTGGATGGTTTCTGTAACATCTGAACTGTAAGGGAATGAAATCACTTACGATCCAAACTCATTTTGATTATTCGAGAACCCATTTCAAAGGATACCACCGAAAGATGAGAAAAACCTTTGCCAAAACGCCACGTGCCGCAAACGGCATCCCCCCTTTAGGCAACCCGAGGACGAGAAGAGGTTATTCCGGCCGGGAGCCTACTGGCCCAGCGAGGGCCGGCGGCGCGGCGCGGGGGGCGTCCGGCCGGGGGCAGGGCCGCGGTGCGGCCGAAACAAAACAGCACTCAATCGGAGCCAGGCGGGCGGGCGGCCGGTCGGGGCTCCCCTTCCCCTCCCACGCCAGGGCCAGTGCCAGAGCCACGGCCCCCTCGGATCGATGGCCGGTTCGTCGACGCGCCCGTGACCGCCGCCGCGCGCTTCCAGGAGGCCGCGGTTCGACCCGGCCGTGCGGCGCCGCCCCGGCCGGCCCGTTCCAGGAACGCGGTCGATGGCGATGGCGACGGCAGCGAGGGCGGCGAACGCGTCGAAATTTAAGATAATGCCGGCCGGAGGCCAAAGTGTTGTAATGGAAAAGCGCTGTTTGCCAAAGTGGCTAAAGCTATAATTGCACACCAACTATAAAATTGGTAAATGAAAATCAACCCAAAACGACGGAACTTCGAAAGTAGGTTAAAACATGAACATAATGTACAATTCAACTCTGCTATATAATTAAATTGTATTACGGTATATGCAGGTGTTATCTGCTATTATGCACTGCCATTAAATTTTGTATGTGGTGAACATAATTACGTGAAAAACCTCTGGCGAAAGGCCATGAGACACGTGTACTGAAAACACACAAAATTATTGTTACATCTTGAACGGAGTCTGCCGATTGCCAAACAAATTCTGTTTTCTTGTAGCCTCCGTAGCATGTGAGCAAGTGGTTTCTCGCAGGGTCGTGTATGTTTACCTGCTAGCACGCCGCACTTACTTGTTGACTGAACACCACCACATCTCTATTAGAGAAGAGGTACCGCAATGTAAGCAATGTCAGCAAATAAATCCCATCGTCAGTTGCGGGGCTGACAGAGAACTGTGAAAACAATAACAGGAGGAAATGGTAGTAGAGATAGTGACGAAGAGGCGAGATGGTGAGAGCTGGGTCTAAACCTCCTGTGCATAACCCGCGCGGCCCGCCAATGTATTTTCTGCGGCCCGCGGGCGTCAAGCAGAACAATATTTAAACAAACGTCGGAAATTACAGCTACACACACACACACACGAGAATGGATTACTAAGTAGTCCAGCGGTATAGGAGCTCTTCCGCGCACTTGAAGTGAATAGTTTTGTTAATTATTGTCACTCCTGCCGGTTGTCCAGGCTAAAAAGCTGTTCTTTGGCTACCATATTTATCCATAGAACGTTCGAGAATGTATGACACTAAATTGCGATAGAAACGTTTACTAAAGGTTGCTAAGTAATGCGACAATTACTGTACTGTCAGTATTGTCAAGAAAAGTCAGTGTGAAAAGGAAGTTTAGCAATATTTACGGTGTTGCAATAAGTATGGTAGTTATTTGGCGTTCGTCACTGTAATGGTTGAACACTGTATATAGCAAAAAGCGGAAGAACTCTGGGGATTGCCGCTCCTTTCAGGAGAAATTGAAAAAAAAAATACTTCAGTGAAATGGAAGAAAAATCAGTTAAACTATTCCACTACACATGGGTTAAACAATTCTATAAATCACAAAAAAAGAAAAAGGGCAAACTCAAGATTCTACTAGAATTATTACACATTCCTTCATTATTTTAGATTTTTGCGGCCTTCCATGAGATGTTTTTTGAGACATTATGAGCGCTCAGGCTTTACAATGCTATGCTTGGAAATGGTAGGTTTGAGCAATTGCTACGAAGCGAAATGTTGCCAAACGCTGAAAAAATAGTAATTATATGTCGTAGTATAATTCTGGTTTTCAATATGCGATAAAATGCGAAATCGATCCCCAAATGCGAAATCACATACAAGTAAGAAATGGTCGGGAATCTACGATGTAATTGCTGAATTGCATTTCATTCTTCGTATTCGCTAATAGAGAATGGGACATCGACAACGCATAGGTGTTTGAAAACATTTAATTTGAGATTGGCCATGTTTATTAATTAAGCCAGAAAACAAAGTAAAAAATAATAAGAACAATTACAAAAAACTGATTCCGAAAACCTGAGCTCTCAGGGTCATCTCAAGGTGTCTCAGCTTCTTCAGTTTCCTGAACGGAGAAGGGCACGGGAAGAAGAGGAAGGCCCTACGCCTAAGGCGCACTAGTTACTTCTTACGCTCTTATATTTGTTGAAGTTCACAAATGGCGAAATTTTAAATTAGTTTCCCTTATTTCTTGATTTTAAAGGGAAAATCTAAAAAGCATCAACATTTTCTCCACAAAGAGTCCTCCCTTAATAATAATTTTCTTAACAAATGCTACAAAATACGAAATCTTAATTTTTATAACGCTATAGCCTTGTTGTCAAAATACGATTTTTTAAAATTTAAAGTGCTAAATTCTACCATAAATAGTTATGCTTCTCTACGCTGTCAGAAACTTCTGCCTTACTTCACTGTAAAAGTACGTTAAAGTAATTTTCATGTACGTGAATTAAATTTAATGTACACGTACAGTAACTTTTAATGTACGTGTACGTGAATTAAATTTAATGTACGCGTAGTAAATTTAATATAAACAAGTAAGTTAAGTTACCAGTCAAACATTAAATCTACATTGATTTTAATTTAAGCATTAAATTTAATGTACATGTGGATTAATACTCCTTTAATATTCTAGGTACATTAAAATTAATGCACAGTCATACTTTAAATCGACATTAAAGTTAATGTAATATCTGACAGTGTAGTACAAACCTAACGCGCACACCCCTTCCCACTCTCTGCGCCCCTCCACACAGCCCCTACGCCGGCGCACTTAAGCGAAATGTTCGAGGAACGCCCGCTGACGCACCGGCGCGAGGCTATGCGCTGCTGATGGCGTTTGACAGCGACGCTGACCCACTCGCCGGCAGATTAACGCGCTGCCGCACTTGATTCCGCAAATGACTCTAGGACGTGACGGCAAAGGGGAAGCGCCGGTGGCGCACGGCTCGCCTCACGTGTACGTGTGTGTGTTGGGGGAGGTGTGTTGGTCTTGGAACGTAGGCGAGTGACGAGAAAAAGGTGAGTGGGCAAATGAATGGGCACAAGCCGATAGGATAGAGCACCATGCGGCGTGTTTGAAGAACACCTAACTGAATCAGGGTTTCTCGAACTTTTTCTCCTTGTGAGCTCTTGAAATAACGTCTGTTGCCTAATCAGAATAATTATTCTATTTTAATTATATTGATTTTAAATATGCACAATCTGTAACAATGTCTTACAACACATATTATTATTATTATTATTATTATTATTATTATTATTATTATTATTATAGCACTATTGACATTATTATATTATTTTCATAATATTGATTATCTTATTAATGTAATTAACTGTCACCGGGTTATACCCAATTGCAGTTTAAATAAATTTTTCTTTGACTTTAAAAAATTTGTTAAGGAAAAGTGCAAACGTAATAAATTGTACACACTGCAATCGTTTGGTCGCAAATGTGAGTTACTGTTTTCTTTTACTTGTCAAAGTTATTTATTTTCCTTTATTATTGTTAATTATTTAATCCGAAATGATGATCCGAAATGATGATCCGACAAAAATTGACCCTGTATGAAAGGTCTGACATACTCGAAAATTTCTCAAAGCACTGACATTATGTCTAGGAATATTCATTGCGAAACATATTTAATTAAGTGAAATAATCACGTATTTTACTTGATACTTCATAGTAACTCCAGAGGTCTCCATTTCCAGTTATGGAATCAAATAATCGGGCAACGCACACCATTCAGCTAAAGCTCGTTGCCATTAGAAATGATACATCACGAATTCCGTTAAATTACCTTACTTGAATACGCGTGTGGTATCCTGCAGAATAAAATATTAATTCCGTGAATTATTGTTGAGAAGCTGCTTGGAGAGGAGCTGAAGAAAAAGAACATCGACTTCTCTTGTCACAAGTTGTATTTGTTATTTCCAGAAAGAGTGATGTGGTGGCAATTTAACAAGAGAGCTTGTAGGAAAAGATTACGAATCTTCCCGTCCATATTGCTATCTACGAATGTATATTTTAAATAATAATATACAATAAATTATAAATGGATAATAAAAATTCCGACAAAATTGATGCTAAGGTGAACAGGTTACTTCTTTTCTTCGTGTATGCGTGTGCCTCCTATTTCTTGAACGACTGAATAAGAAATGGAACTCAATGTATCGCAATCTGTGAGCCTTTCATCCGCAATAATGAAGTTCACCTAATAAATGTCGCTTCGAGAACATTCGCAATATACATTCACGATCACATAAATTCAGTGTGAATCGGCATTCGAACGAACTAAACTCGACCTTCGTGTTCATCAATCACTCTTGAATACATGCATATCTAAAATTGATATGCTATTCATAGGGCGAGAGCATGGATCCGGCAACGGAATATCGAAGAAGAAAAACGTGAAGAAGGCGTATATGGGAGCCAAGGAGGGCGCAAAGGAAACTGAATCGTATAGATAACACCTCTGGATTTAAAACTTTTTGAGCGAGAATGGTATTTCCCTCGATACTAATACTGTGAAAACTGTGTAGGGGAGGACCACGTTTTTCGAAGAGGAAAGAGTGCGAACACTTCGGCAAATAGTATGAACTCGTCGTCAAAAAAGTACGAAATTAAAAAGATTAACTCCAGTTCAAAAATAAATTAAAAAATCTACAAGCATTGAAAATTAAAGGCAAGACACAATTGGCTAGCCTGGAACTAAAGTGTTTTATGGTACGAATAGTACAGTGTGACTTAGACCACTTAAGAATGGACTAAAGTTAAAAGCATCTGCCAATACTAAAGTGGTACTTCTATTATGCAGCAGCTACAACCACGAATGACACGTACGTACACCGCTTTACAATGTATAGATGATCACCTGTTCAGATCAAATTTACCGTTACCTGGATTTTAGCCAAAATGTTTCATAGACCATTTTAGTTCCATCCAATTATCGCGTACGTTACAGGTTCGCAATCCACCGCATATGTGGTTTTCAATGGATTTTTTTAATGATTGGCATATTGGACTTGCTGAACTCATACAGTCCTTTTTTCGTTTGTTCTCTGTTTGCAAATGCGTGACCATTTATTACATTATCTCTATACCTAATGGGACATAATAATAGAGAAACAAGAGCTCTTCCGATGGTTATTTCTCTATAGAATCGTCAGGAAGCGGGTTTTTATCCAAATATCGAAGTAGAATAATGGATTCTGGCATTCGTTGATGAGAACTAATGTGTCTAAATAACTTTTAATAAAAATATAAATTGCAGAAAATCGACGGAAACCTCAATAAAATAGAAAATATCAACTGATTTTAATACCTTACCTTTATTTTCATATATTGTTTATTATCGTATTTTTACCCTTCACCACCCTTTAATAAAAACTCTCGCCTTTGCAAACAATGTACCGACTTAAAGCCATGAATGTATGAAGAAACAGGTGACAAACACTAGGCAGCCATAGACAAGATCTATGATAGCCACATCAACAACCATATGAGATATGGCATAGTATTCAAAATCGAGCCTTAGCTTTTCACACGTAACGAAGAAGAGTTTTCAAACGAGCTTTCTCATTGAAATGACCTTTAATTTTCTGTAATCCAGAAGCAAAATATTCTAGAGGGATATGATGGAAATTTCTATCACTTTTAAAATATTTTACCATATTCTTTGATTCACATCGAGATATAACCAAAATTTAAATTTCAAATTAACGACACGGAATTAATTACTTTCGCACCTCTCTCACCTCCATTCCGTATGCGCGGCGCGGGCTGCCAGAGCAGCGCGCGGGCGCAGGCGTGGGCGGCGGGAGAGGGGGCGGAGGAACGGGGCGAGCAGGCGCCCGGGCTGCGAATACACCCCCAACAGTTGTCCGTTATTTACGCGACGGCCAGAGATTTTCACTTTCGCGCTATAACCGTAAGCCGGGCCATCTTTACAGCTCGGGCCGGCTTTTAGAGCGCTCTCGGCGGCCGCCCATAAGCGCTCCACCCGCCACGCGACGCGCTGCGAGAGCCAAGCGGGCGGGCGGGCGGGACCCGCGCGCCGGCGCCAGGTGGGGCGCTGGGAGATGGAAAAGGGGCGGGGCGGAGAGGGGTGGGGAGGGGTGAGTACGGGCGGGGGAGCGGGGTGAGGGGGAAAGGAACTGGGCGGAGCGGGGTGGAGCAGAGTGGGGGCGGATGAACGGGACGGAGGGGGATGGGACTGGAGGTAGGATGCCGGAAGAAATGGGGTGGGGTGATGGAGGTGATGGGACGTGCAGCAGGAAGGGTGGAGGTCAATAAAATGAGCAGGGTAGAACGATAAGGCAGGAGAATAGAATTCAAATAGTAACAATGAGACGGCAGCGAAAGTAATGATGAAAGAGCCAAGAATCGGAATGCAAGAGAATGCTGTCAAAACGGAGGGGGTTGGAAGGCATGCGGGCAGGTGTGAGGAAGACATCGCACGTAGGAGGACAAGTAGGCGTGAGGTCGAGCTGTCCGGTACACTGCTAAAAAGCGGAGCTGAGTTGAGCCGAGCCGGGCCGGGACGGCAGTATGTAATAGTAGGCGAGATCGAGATGCAGGTGACGCAGGAGGGCGAGCGCAGAGGAGAGGGGGCGTGGCTTTCCGGTGAGCTAGGGGCTTATTTTGGCGGATCCTCCGGCTGCAGATTCCATTTCCATCGCCGGCGCGGCGCGGCGTGGCGTGGAGGTGCGGCCCGCCCTCGCCCTCGCCAGCGCCCGCCGATCGCCCCCGGCGCGACTTCGATTTTCGACGCGCGATAAAAAGTGACGAGCGCGCCGCGCGCCTCGGCGATTGGCGCGCGCCCTTGCGGCAGCGGGTGCCGCCCGCCGCTCCCCCCCTCGCCCTTCGACTTCCCCGCTCCCGCCCCCGCCGTGATCTCCGATCGCGACCTCGGCGGAAATTCGCGACGGTCGTAGGCCGCTTCGGGGCCACTGCAGGAGAAAATAAAGAGGAGATTCCGAGCAACCGCTTGGGTGGAGTCCAGCGAGCAGCCGTTGAACGTCCCTGGTGAGAGTTACGATGGTTGTTCCCAGATGCGATTAGCTGAGAGGCGATACTGTAAATAGCGATAAGGGTTACGCGGAGGCCATTTGAATAAATCTCTTCAAAATGTAGTACTTCTCGTAGAAGGAAAATAATAGTGTGTGTACGATATGTTTCATTTGAATAGCCGTATTCTTCGATGGGTCTTCTCTCCAAAACTGATCGTAAGCCTTCGACATTTTATGCATAGGTGATTTCAGAACACAATCATGATCCCTCGACACATGATGTCCAACTACACAATTTATTACTTTTGCTCGTGGTCGCGTAACCATATAACTTTCATTTTGTGACACGTCAATAATTTTGATTGGCCTCAATGAATATATGAATTATTTGGCTCTTACATCACAAATGTAATATAAGTATCCAACTCTTAACATGAAAAAAATATTACTAAAATTATCACTTAAATATCTCCAATAGAAATCTCTAGGGTCGCTTAATATTCTAAGGATTTGATGATACGAGCTGAGTATCAATAAAACTACTTAAAATTTCAAATATAGAGTTTCGTAATACAGTAAACGGAATCGAAAGAAATCCACTCTCAGTTTCCTTCATGAGAATTTGAAGAGAGCTCCACACTGCAATTGTGCCCCGCAACAGAGAATTTCCGTAATACCTGTGATTACTATATTTACTCAAGACAATATAAAAATTTTACTTTAATTATATGAAAGGAACCTACCTGCCCTGCACGCTATTTCCAAACGCCGTTTTAACACAGCAAACAAAAACAGCACAAACAAATAAAGACTCTGCTGTTTGGAATCGCAGCAGCGCCACTGCTCAACTCGGAAAAAAGTCTATAGTTAACGCGAGTAGAAAAAGATGCAGGGCAGCTTCTAAGCAAATAAGACGCCGCCGCCTCCAGCAGCACTTGCCACGCGGGGAAAGAGGCGGGCTGCGCAGCAGGCACTGGGGCACATTTGGACCACGGCGATCCTAAATGGACGGCTTTATCGTATCTCGTTTGAAGAGAAGTTTTCGGTGACGCAACTGAATTTGGTCTGGCTCAGGCAAGCATTTTCTATTTGTATGTGAAGCGAAATTCGTTAAAACGTCACGAAGAACAAATATACATACGCAGATAATATTGTAGATGTTCCACGTGAACTGCCCAGACGTAACTCATGTCCAGTGTTGTGTTGAAAACCTGTGTTCTGTGTTGAATAACAATCATTTAAATAAGTTCATAAAATCAATTACATATTTTAGAAATGTTTATACATCAAGGGTACATTGACTCACCAAAAAGATTTACGAATTCTTCCAAAAGTGTGTCGGTTTGTGAAAACAAATCAGATGTGAAAGAACAAAGTCAAGCATTTCAAGAACAGGGAAAATGGTCGACATTTTTTTTTATTTCAAAGAAGTTGGGCAGTAATGCGGATCCCCGACCGGACACCGAGAAGCTCTCAGCACTTCTTTCGCCGAGTCCGAGGTTTCTCCCGGAGGCGTTGCAAGAACAACACGAGCGATCACGCTTGGCCTGTGCCCTCCCGTAACCGCAGTTCGACCCACCGCGCCAGCGACAAGCAGCGGCGATGGCGGCGGCTGCAACAGATCTGCGGGGCGGAGTTCCACCGTTTGAGGCGGGTTCACGTACTACGCTCGTGCAAACACGCGCCCTCGCGCACGCACACATGCACGCACGCACGCACGGCGACGGCGGCGGCGGCGGCGGCGTCTGGCGCGGGCTGTAAACCGCTTTACTGCTGAGGAGAGCTCCGCCGCGGCGCCCCGCCCCACCTCGCAGACGGCGTTCGCTCGTCGCTCCTGCTCCGCCGCCGCCTCCGCAGGGCAGTGCGGCAGAAGAAGGGGTTTATTCGAGTTAAAGCTGTGAACAGTTATCAACAGCAGATCGAAGGATGAGAGGTGGAAGCGCTGGCTGTGCTCCATCTCAACGAAATAAATGTATCCTTTTGTTTTATGGGGTACGAACGAAATTCATTCATAGTGTAGCATAAAAGTATATTATTATTGTTATTATTATATTTTATTATTATTATTATTATTATTATTATTCTTTTCTGTTATTTCTCTCGGAGTTTTCTTGCCAGAGGTTTCTGGTTTGAGGGGCCTTTAGACATATCACATACCTAGCTTTACATATTTAGAAACATTAAGTTTCAAGAATGACATACCTTTGAGGTTTTGGAATAATTTTGTGAAGAGGTGGACTTTATTAATTATTATTATTATATTATTATTATTATTATTATTATTATTATTATTATTATTATTATTATTACTTGTTTACACTCTCCTACCTGCTTCTTCAACAGGAAAGTTTCACGTTCCCAAAACATTTATAATAGGAATTTGAAACCTATGCTCTAGAAGCGTAACTAATATGGAGAAGAAAGAAAAGTAAATGAAACAACCGTAACAATACGACCTAAACAATGGATCTATTGAAGCGATCATCGCCATTCGCTACGTCAATATCCAAATAGAATTGTATTGCGTGATTGACAGAGAATGAAATCTCCACAAAACCGTTTTACTTTATGCTTTAGTTCACTCGTTGGTATTTCTTTGTGTCTTTGACATACAGTATAGAAAGGCAAGTGAACACAGCTGGCAACGATATCCACATGTATTCTGCTGTCGATACCATTTCTGATACCATCCTGCAAGATAACATACAATGAGGATGAAGTATATTTTTCTTTCTTGACAGTCACAATAATATAATGTAGATGACACTGAAAGTTGCATTGTACTGAATATAATATTTATCTGATACGCCGCTTAACAGCATGAAAAGCTTTCTTATCGAAGGGCATCGTATTACGAAGTATTAATCTATTAAAATAAGTTGATTTAATCAACATTTCATAGTCAATTATTCTTCACCTACGTGTAGAATACACATTTTAGAATTTGTTTAAAATAATATCATACATTTATTAAAAATTGACGCGAAGAAAGCTTTAGTGCTTTTTATGCTTCATGTTCTAAACACATCTCTGTGATGAACTAGACTGAGATAAACTAATATAATTTGAGACTATAAATTTACCCTTTTTTCGAGAGTTCTTCTTCGTTAGAAGCTTGTACCACAAAGACTGCGAACACACTTGCAACAAAAGACCGCAACTACACAAACTATAGTGATTACAGGAGTACGTACTATGTATTTGGCATTTTCGGTCGATTGCCCGACTTTGCCAGCTAGCTAACGGTGTCCCTTATGCCTGGGCCACGATTAATTCCCACGTTTGGGGGAGGAGGGCATGCGGCTTATATTAGGTATTCCCTTCACAGTAACTAGCAAACTCCGCTTGCCTGAATTTTCTTCGTCGGACAACTACAGACCATGAGACGATATTTAAAGGAAAGATGGAACTCCATTTTTGCCGCGATTGGGAATCGATCCCGGGATCGCAACCCTAGATTCTAGTTCGCTGCCCCTGAGCCACCTTAGGGCAATGTGATTAAAGGAATACGTAATGAAATAATTCATGAACTCTATATATGCGCTTATAGTAAATTGAGTCGCTTGGATTCACACTCAATTTTCATATTCACTTTCATATCTAAATTCTGATAGCGTAAAATTGCTTTCATTCAATATTATCAACTATTATCATTTTTAATAATCTTTTTAAAAGATAATACACCTGCGTTCGAATTTTCATTTTTGCGTTTGTTTCGATCCGCTTGGCCTCTGATGATGGTAAACGGATGCCGTAAGTTGACGCCGAACTGTTTTACACTAAGAACATTACATGTTATATAGCCGGAGATGAAGTTATTCCTCTCCAGAAAGAGATATCCGGCGCCGGCCTACACGTCTGCTTGCGGTGTTTCCCTTTCCAGGTATCTACCTCCCCCAACGGCGCACAGTTTCAGTCGGCATCACAAGCTCTAACCGCCCACTGGCTTAACGACATATAGTAATGTAGTTCCTGTAAGTGTGTTTGTGTAAAGGGAGAGGAGGGGGTGAAGTATGAGGAAGGAAAGGTAGCGCGCAGGCGCGTGGTCCGTTTGCTCCTGCAGTCGCTTGATATTGATCGCAGTAACCACAGAAATCTACTGACACGAGCAGCTGACCTCTAGAATATCACTCCAGCCAATGGCTGTATTAGACAAAGCAATAAAGCTAGTGCCGAAAATTTGCCTTCGTCTGGACTCGAACTCTAGGTCGTCGACAATGCTGGCTCGGAGCTAAACTGAGCCGGTGGGGCGTTCGTGCGGCACCGGTTAATCACCTGGTTGCTGCGACTGCCGCGACGTGCGCGCGCACGCACTCAAACGCGCGTAAAGCGGCACTGCCTTTACGACGCTGCGTCGCGGCGACGGCGTCTCGCCAAGACCTTCCCCTTCCCCTTCCCCTCCCCCACCCCCGGACACGACGGCTCTCCGCGCAACGAGCGTTCGACGTGAGTCTTAGCGCCTCCGCACCGTTTAGCACAAGCTGCGGGCACTTTGAAACAAAAGCCCACTGTCTCCTGATGTTGATATAATCAGTTTTGTTCAAAAATCAAGGAAGAAGTTTACATTTTTATACTTCTATTCTCTTTGAAGGGAATGCGACGATTGAAAATATAATTCATTCTACACGAAGTTCAAAGTATGGCACGCATTTCTCGTAACATTTTCATTCCTAGTTAAAAAACCTAAAAGTTAATTTGGATAAAATTTCTCTTTTGATTAAATTGAAATTAATCCATCACAAATATTTACACAGATTTTTACATATTTATAATCACGAATAAATTTTACAAAAGAAATAATCTACTCCCTTCCAATACTCCATTGGTAATTTATGTTACCATCATTATTCAAAGATTTGATGTATACTCGCATGCGGCACTAATGCTTGGCCAAGAAAGACTGAATAATAGTCTACCTTTACGTCTCTTATCTTCCTTTTCTTACTGATGTACTGAACAATTCTTGCTGACGTATTGTCAACTTATAACAATCAATTCTGCACATATGATCGCCACCTACGAACGCCGGCGGCGCTAGCCAAATGCGTGTACTGCGCTCCGTGAAGTCACGAAGGTTAAGCGCATTCGAGACTCGCGGGTTCGTGGTTGGGTGACGGGCCAGGAACCCCGGGATCTAACGGCGTCGAGCCCCTGGCCGAAGGGATAAAAGGCACTGACTGACTGCGACGTGACGAGACTTGACAAATATTAAAAGTAAAGCACATTAATGGAGGATAACTCCCCAGTGCAAAGCGCTCAACGCCCCTTAAGGGGCTTGGAGACACATTGCGTCAAGGTGTAGACGCAACAAATTAATTAATAATAATTAATTAATAATATAACGTACGTACTAGAGGGAAAAGATTACATAACGGAGAATAAAATATGCCAACATTCCTATGTACAGTTAATACACGTCTTCTTCAACGTATCAATTTAAAACAACATACCAAGGAAATTCTTGAAATT
Source organism: Teleogryllus occipitalis (assembly GCA_011170035.1). Classification (NCBI taxonomy): domain Eukaryota; kingdom Metazoa; phylum Arthropoda; class Insecta; order Orthoptera; family Gryllidae; genus Teleogryllus; species Teleogryllus occipitalis. The sequence goes on along the minus strand of BLKR01015278.1, from coordinate 62,393 downwards.
TTCAGCTAAAGAAAGACAAACCAACATTTTGTTTTCTATATGTTATGGTCCCCTTTTTAAATTAAGCCAGACTGATTTACCTCTTCGATCATTAAAAAATGTAGAGCAATATTCTGAAACGCCAACATCTAATGCATGAATAAAAACAATCAGAAATTAAAATTATGAAGTATACATTTACTTGCATCTCATACTTGAACTTCTAGATTTAGAATGTGTCCCTCTTAAACAAATAATCGTATTTTAGGATGCCATTCTTAAAAAAAGATAAAAACGGAGAAGAAAAACTTTACGTAAATATGGGAAAAGCCGCAGGAAAAGGAGGTGAGACCATGGCAGGCTAAAAATGGACGTCTTCCAGTGATCCCTCATTGGTCGCTTGGGACTACGTTGGATATAAAGGTTAATGAGGCTGCAGTCACATGCGCCGCGGCTATTGCTCTCTGCATCTCTCACTTTTCGCCCCCCCCCCACACACACACACTAATCGTCAGTGCTTCCCTATCAGTGCTTTGCCTCAGTCACTTTTTATCGTTTTATCTGTATTTCAAAACGAATGTAATGGGGCATAAAAATGAGTCGCGAAGTGAAAATACTCGTGTGCGTCGTCACTGCAACTCGCATTGTCTTTTATGTGTTTCTTCTTTGGCACTGGTGTTTTATTTAGACATTGGAAAAATTGGCTCTCGTTCCTCTCATGCAGAAATCCTGTTACATATCTTTACTATTTGAATATCTTATCTGGTGCCGAATAGGGGCAGCATAAGCTTTTACATCTTCACTGATTTAAATATTAGGAATTTCTTTATATATCGATCTTTGTACACTTTATATTTGATTTGTTAATATGGAAGTTATTGATGATCAATAGACAACGTAATAAATAAACATTCTTATACAGAACGTTTTTAAATTTTCACAAATTGTCTTCTTTCCCTTCTTTTAATCCATCCTCGTCTGCTATTATTCCATTTACTTTTTTTAAAATAAAATTACTCTTACAAACAACAAATATGCATTACGCATTTGCTAAAATCCTATTTTATGATTTTATTTCCGTAGCATTCGGCAGAACAATAATAAATCGTAAAGGAAAGGTTATTGAAATATTTTACGGAAACTTTTAGTGAAAATTTCACTTCATTCATTGCGTTATTGATTGCAGAAACAAAGTAGTCGAACTTTGAGAACTTTCATATGGGTTTCTTATAGAAATAAATGAATTAGGAACCGGGAGCGGTAGCTCAGTGCATCAACTGATGTCACTGCAGCGCCTCTGACCGGGAGGTTCGAGTCCTGACAGCGGCAGGATTTTTGACAATAGCTTTTCAGCTAGGTCGAATTCAGTCGCTGTCTGGAAGAGAATTCTAGTGGCCGGCTGCTCTGATCGGTAGTTTTCCGTGGTTTCTCCGATCAACACCAGGCGAATGCCGGAGCAGTACCCTACCAAACGGGCCACGGACCGCGCGCGATCTTTCCTTCCTCTTACTTGTCCTATCCTCCCTCTCCCCTTACACATACAGTTACACTAACATGCACTACTACACTACCACATATTCCGGGAGACCGGTCGGGAGCTTGGAGCTTGTCCCAGCTGGGTCGGTGCCCCGCTGGTGGGAGAGTCCTGGTTAGGGGGAAACCCCACTAGCCGATGGTGGGTCGGCGCCGGATCTCGCCATCAAGCGGGGGAAGATCACAGCCATCTCCCGAGAAAAAAACATGCACTACACTTATGGGACTAATGACCAAATCAGTTGACGCGCCCGCAAACAGGAAAAATCAGTCAATCAATCATGAATCAGGATAAGCAAATATCTTCTCTGTAGCTTTTCTTAATCAGAAATGTACTTGTTTTTCGTCTGAATCAAAGCGTTTGTGCTTATTTTTCAGAAAATGCAAAGTAATTCGCCCGGCAACATAATTAAATGCACTACAATTCTAGGCTAGACATACCAATCCAGTCGTGCTGTAGTGAAAATTTCCATGGCCTTTCCTGACAGCACCCTTTGTTTTTCGTTTCAGTGACTCACCTGCACAGAAAGAAAATATAATTTAGTATGTTGTATATCTGTATTCAGACATGCACTAACACATTATAGGCTACTCAAACAAAGGTTGACAAATGTATATCTAGAACAAATAAAGCACTATCTTACATTCTTGAATAAGCATATTCAAACAAATTCTAGAAAATAGTTCACGAAGATACGTTCAAAATACGTCTCTCATTCTATTCTACGTTATCACAGAGCAAGTACACTTCTTCACTCATGAACGTATCAATCAATTGTGGTTTTCGATGTTCTCGAAAGTCAACAGCGATAAGAAAAACATTCTAAATTCGAATACTGATACACCACAAGAACCAATATTACGAATAAACACCATTCCTCGATGTAAAAGGAAACTACAGAGGTAAATTTATTTCTCCTCTCAATTAATAAGTACAATTCCATTTGAAACAATTCGATCACCGTGACTGATCGTGTTTCAATTATTATATAATTCGACAAAACTGCAATGATAATATATTTTTGTACCTTTGTTCCACGAGTAGTAGAGGTTTAACCTGCTTAGGGGTGAGAGAAAGATAGGAATCCTTTCCATGTAGCCTTTCTCGGATACCACCCACATCCATGGCCCTCTGTACAGTGTAACGAGTATTTCTAGAATATTGATATTATTATTATTATTATTATTATTATTATTAATAATAATAATAATAATAATAAAAATAAAATTTCGTATTCTGAGAAATGTTTTATACCTCTTGTAAATTATGTGCGAATATATTATCCTAAATGTAGTATTATTTTATGTTGGTTTAGTTACTATAAGTTTCTATATTACTCATTTCCATCGTGTACAGAAACAGCTCTGTGAGAGGTGTCTATGGTTACGTTAAATACTCAGGAACTCGCACAAATCCCAAAACAAATTCGATTTTGAATGATAAGTGCAAATATTGGATTGTACTATTCCTACTTCGTCAATCCGCGCGAACCGACTCAATTTTCATAATCAATGCGTCACTGCTTAGGACACAGCTGACGTCAAGCTCACATGAAGGCTCCAAGGAAGAGGCCGTCCGCCGTTAAATATTTGCTATTCACGAGTTGCGTTATGGAACAGAAACTTTTTTGACTTGGTATGTAAAGAACTGTTATACATACTATAGTACTATTTTATTGTGGTTTTCGTGAAGTCTACTTTTGTTAAAAACATTAATTACAGCAGTGATACAAAGATAATTTTATATGTTGTTCTTAAGCAATGTGCGTGGTACTTTTCAGAAAACCATTTTGTGTTTTGTTCAGCAGCATTTTGCGGGTGTAAGCAATTAATTTATACATACGTAAAATGTTGTATGTACATGCTTTAATTTTGTAACTGTGTGAAAACTATAAAAATAGAAAGCTGTGAATGAAGAAAAGGAAATAGCAATATATTATTATTATATAATTATAATATATTATTATATTATATTATTAATAATAATATATTATATTATATAATTAATAATAATATATTATTATTATTATTATTATTATTATTATTATTATTATTATTATTATTATTATTATTATGCCTCAAAACTGAGTTGGCGAAACTGCAAAAGATGAGCACGCTTGGAAGGTTTTCAGACAGAAACCAAACAGGAGAAATGCTGCTCTCCCTTGGGCTCGGAAACCCGAGCCCCGGGGCGAAGACGGCCAGCGCGGCGGGCAATCCCGGGAAATGAAAATGGAAGCCCCCTGCTGACGAGAGCAGACAGCGGGGCCGCGCCGGGAGGCGCCAGCGGTGGCGCTGTTGCCGGTGGCGGAGGGGCTGGGGGCGGGGGTGGGGTGGGGTGGGGTGGGGTGGGCGGGCGCCAGCGGGGCTTCTGTCGAAGAGGGGCGCGCGCCCCGGCGCACCCGCGCCACAGGCCCTCTTCCTTATCGGCGCGCCCGAATTTGTTCCGGCGGCGATAACACGGGCCCCGGAGGACTGCTGCTGCTGCTGCTGCTGCTGCTGCTCCCGCCACCACCGCCACTCGTCCACAAACGCCCCGGCAGAACGCAGCATCGTCGTTCGTCATCACGCAGCATCGTGGCCTCTTCATCGACCTCTCCTGCCCGACGATCGGTCGTTCATATCGTCTTTATTGGCATTATTCATTTGTTCTACCATTCATGAAATTGTCTGCAGATTATTGCTCGCTTGTCTATTGATTTATCTGGTGCCTCAGGGCATCAACTGATGTCACTGCAATGCCTGTAAGCGGGAGGGCCTAGTTTCGAATCCCGGCGGTGGCACGATTTTCGATACTGCTGGATAGAGTTCAGTCGCTGTCAGGAGAAGAATTCTAGAGGCCGGCGGCTCTGATCGGTAGTTTTCCGGTGTTTCTCCGATCAACACCTGGCGAATGCCGGAGCAGTACCCTACCAAACGGGCCACGGACCGCCATGTCCTATCCTCTCCCCTTACACACACACACACACACACACACACACACACACACACACACACACACACACACACACACTAAAATGCACTACACTACCACATATTCCGAGAGACCGGTCGGGAGCTTCGAGCTTGTCCCGGCTGGCGCGGTGCCCCGCTGGTGGGAGAGTCCTAGTTAAGGGGAAACCCCACTAGCCGACGGTAGGTCGGCGACGGATCTCGCCATCCAGCGGGGGACGATCACCGCAATCTTCCGAGAAAAACATGCACAACACTTACGGGACTAATGACCAAAGTAATTGACGCGCCCGGAAACACGAAAAAATCAATCATTCAATTTCCCATTTTCCTTCTCGTTCGTTAGTTCTTTGTTTCTGCCTCGTTCCGTGGCCGCTCCACCCGCCAGCGCCCGCTTTTCTAAGCAGCTGGTGTTGCGGTGTTCGCCGCCGCCGCCGCCCACTCCACGGCGAGGAAGATCCCGTCGAGGGGCGGAGAGCCTCTCGAGCGCTAAGCACTGCGCTCCGCCGCCAACACTTACGCGGTGGTTGCGGCTCCGCCGGCGCAGCACAGCGGCCGGCGAGCGGACGAGACGGGACGCCGACCAACGAATTTTTTATTACAAGATAATTCCGTTGGACACACAGACGTCGTGCAAATAAATTTCATCAACAGAATTGACAATTGAAGGGCTCAGCAGAACAAGGGGCTATCGCGCACTGACATAGTTCTGAGATAATGGGAGTTTTACCTGAAGTTCCCTCATATAACTCAATATATTTTTGAACATTCAAACACAGTACACTAGCATATAAGTCAATACTGGATTTAAATAACAATTGTTAATAATTTTGTTAACATTTGTTGTAAATAATAATTGTTGTTGTATAATGCTAATAATAATAATAATAATAATAATAATAATAATAATAACAACAACAACAACTCAATATCACAAAATATGTGGGAGAGTCCCTTTTTATACTGAGCTCTTTAATTATTCCAATAAAAATTAACTTATTCCTTATTAAATTAACAATTCTATGCAATAATTTATCACTGAATGGAACAGGTAATCGTATATAATTACAATTTACTACATATCAATTACAATTATCTGTAAATCATAAATCGCAACTTATTACGGTTACAATTTATGATTTACAGAATTATTGAAAGAAATTATTAATTTATATGTGAAACATGCCGATGTAACTGATGAGTAGTTTATCTGTTAGTTACACGCGGATTATACATTTTAAAATGAATTCTAGGTATTACTTTATTATAACCGTTATTTGCAAAGGTGTTTTACATCACGAGTGTAATGCAATAAACAACTAATTATATCATGTATTCCAAGGTCCAGTATACAAAAGTCGGTTATCTACTCTTTTTAAGACACATCTCGTTCTCATTTCCTCACCCAATTTCTATCTTTGAATTGTTCTCTGATTCTCTTTTCTTTCTGTGTCTTCATCCCATTTCGTATACCTCTTTTGGCGTTCTCTGTCTTGCCTATGTTTTCATCGACGTAGAGGAAAACAATCTAACGATTCACAAAACGTTTACTCCAATACGTTGAATTGTTTTGAAGATCTGGATGTCCCATAAACAAAACATTGTTTTCCTTCGTTCGCATGAACAGCGTGTCTTTCAGACACGTAACGTAAATATTACAATGTTTTTTCTCTCTTTTCTCTCTTTCGACGAAAGCGAGCGCTGAACTGCTTCTATTGTCCGTTCTCATTTCCTTCCATTGAGACGGTCTTCCAGGAAGTTCAGAGGACACCGTTTGAATACGTTTAATTAATTGCAGTGACAAGCTTCCTGAACTGGAAATACGTGCCTACCAATTTTCGAGAAGCTTCACGAGAAACGTTCGGTTATTATTGGAAATAGTGTAACTTCCATGTAACAAGAAAACCTTTAGTGAACACGGGAATAGGGTGATTCATAGTGCATCGGCTAGACTGCTCGACTTCCACCACAAAGACTGGGAATCGATTCCCATCCAATCCAAATGGAATTTGCGGAGAACAAACCGAATATTCGGTACATGTACCCTGCCTTTCATTCCAAAATTTGTCCAAAGTCATTTACCTCATCCATACCATCATCATCATCATCACCATCAGCACCACCATCTCATCATCATCATTATGGTCATCTCCATCCGGTGGCGAAAAACAACAAAAAACAAGTTGACGCCCACAGGGTTGGAGTAGGGAAAAGATGGATGGAAACGACTAGATGGATGAAGAAGAGAAGAGGAGAAAAAATGGAGATGGAGAAGGAAGAAAAGGAGAACAAATACAGAGATGACGAATGGTAAAATGAACGCGTTAAGAAATGTAATGTATTCCAAGAATAAACTGGACTATTTTCCATTCAACCTGTATTTGCATCTTAAATAATGTTATTTGAGGATATCATGAAAATCTTACACTAAATAACTTTACTACCCGTTTTTATCGTCATAAATGTAATTAAAATAACGATAACGTTAGAGAATTTTATCACATTCGAAAACGAGTATCAGTAAGTAGGGAACGCTAAGATAAATGTGGTCTCGAGTTGTCTATACTCATCTTCTGTTGTGAAAATAAAATCACAAAATAAACAAATGTAAAAAAACGAAATTTTATGCATGACTTGTGTTGTGACGCGCGTATTAAGTATCACGAAATAATAAGCAGTTACAGCCACTCTTGGCCACGAAGTCAGAAGCTGTCATTGCCACGTGCAAATATAAATTGTAGTCCTCCGGAGCGTTATCGTATTTCCAATAGACGGTCTGTCAAACGAGTTACAGTCAATAGACTCCACAGTCGATAATAGAGAGGAAGATCGATGAATGCGCGCGCGGACGCAAGAGGTCGCGCGGGTGCTCGACCGGGCGAAGTCCCACGTCGGTGGCGGCCGTCAGCAGAGTCGCTCCGTCCACTCGCTGCCCGCAGCGCCACTGCACCACCCCTCGGCCACGCCACCAGGGTTACTTCCAATCCACACACCTTTCGATCGATCGCTCCCCTTCGTTCATTTATTCTTAGTTCTCTACCACACACGTCTGTTAGTATTCGTAGTTGAAACGTCTGTTAGTATTCGTAGTTGTGAAACGTCTGTTAGTATTCGTAGTTGTGAAACGTCTGTTAGTATTCGTAGTTGTGAAACGTCTGTTAGTATTCGTAGTTGTGAAACGTCTGTTAGTATTCGTAGTTGTGAAACGTCTGTTAGTATTCGTAGTTGTGAAACGTCTGTTAGTATTCGTAGTTGTGAAACGTCTGTTAGTATTCGTAGTTGTGAAACGTCTGTTAGTATTCGTAGTTGTGAAACGTCTGTTAGTATTCGTAGTTGTGAAACGTCTGTTAGTATTCGTAGTTGTGAAACGTCTGTTAGTATTCGTAGTTGTGAAACGTCTGTTAGTATTCGAGTTGTTAAACGTCTGTTGGTATTCGTAGTTGTTAAACGTCTGTTAGTATTCGAGTTGTTAAACGTCTGTTGGTATTCGTAGTAGTTAAACGTCTGTTAGTATTCGTAGTTGTTATTCGTTTGTTAATATTTGTATTGTTATTCGTTAGTATTCTTCGATCTTATTCGTTCATTTATTCGTCCATTTTCTCTTCACAAGCCTTTTGGTCATTTGCTGATCGTGTTCTCTCCTCCGTTGTAGGTCGTACTCCATGCGGTTGTTTCCTCATCCACTTCTCTTTTCCTTACGTTCATTGTTGTTTTTCTTTCGAGTTATTATCACATCACTTCTCCCCGTAGTACGTAACATAGTTTATAACTGTTTTTGACGATAAATAAATAAATAAATATCCAAAACTTGGACGCATTGTTACCTTTAACCACCTTCAAGCCCTCACACTCCTTTTTCGAGCATACTTGACAATTCTAATCTCTAATATTCACAATTTCTTTCATTTTATGGTTGGAAATGAAGTTTATTGTTGCGAACAATTCTCTGTAACGGCATATCAATAATCAATACACAGTGCATATATATTTACCGCTGCCCTTCATTTCTAATGTTGCCTTCTTACATAATGTTCAGGAATCTACTTCTTAATTTTTTTGTTACACAGTGGAACAAGTTCATGACTCAAAATGTACAATCTACCATCGATGTGGTAGTGATAAAGGTGTTGAATAAGTTTAACAGACATTAATTACCCCATCTAGTAATTATTGCTCAATCATCATTATCATCTCTCTCAATTTTAATGATCAAAGTTCATTTTTGCTTCAGCAGGCATGAATGGACACAGTAAAGCGAATAATAAGTGTTTCAAGGGTACAACTTCGATTCGGGTTACTGCACCAACACTTGCATCAAACTCCAATCTTAACAAAGTAGTTTTTATAATACATTGATTGAGAAATGTATATTTTATTCATGTTCTCTTAATTGTCCGAGACCATGTCACTCAAGGCTGCGGGAATGGAAGATCGTCACTGCATCAAGAACAGAAGATCGATGGGAGTGGAAACAGAATGATGGAAGTATCGCATGCGAAAGCCACTCATTGTCGAGAGACAGCTTTGCCAAGCGCCTGGAATTATTCGGGGAGGTCCACGGCAACGCTGATCAGAGATGTCAATCTCTATACATCTCTAGCTCACGACTCTGAACAAGTTATTAAGCTGGTGTCGAAAACCAAACGTCACCGCCACTATGAAACGAATCATCAACCTCAGAGCTCTGCTGACGTCGCAACCGACGTAACAGTAACAACGTCCGCCTGAGAACAGGGCAACAACTGTTGTCACTGCAGTGCCTCAGAAGAGGAGGTCCTAGGATTTGGGACCCGACGATGACGGATTTCCGTCACTACCTAGGTGAATTAAGTCGAAGTCTGAAAGAGAATTCTAGTAGCTCGATACTCTAATCGGAAGCTTTCCGTTATATCTTCGATCAATACCAGGCGAATGACGGAGCAATATTCTAAAAAACGGGCCAAGGACCGTGCACGATCTTTCTTACCTCATCCTTGTCTCCTCTCATCTTAAACACACACACACACACACATTTATATGCAATACACTAAATACACTTCCATAAAATACGAGGGGATACCAGTCCTGGCTGGGACAACGCTCCGCAGGGGGAGATACCGAGAGGAGATCGCAGCAAGCCCACCTGTCGGTCGGCGCCGGATCTCACACTCCAACGGGGGAGTAACATCTCCACCTACTCGGATATACCAATCACCACACTAACAGGACTAATAAACACAGCAGATGGCGCGCCCGGAAGCCCCTCAAAACGAGTCCATCACCCAGCGGCAAGAAAGCCGGCCCGAGCCGCGCCCGCCGCCAGCCGCATGAGCGACGACGGGTGGCCATCGCGGGCGAGCGCGTGCGTGGCGTCGGCGGGCAGCGGCCGTGCGGCGCCGCGCGGCGGCGGTGGCGGGGACCTTGTTGACCCTCCGCTTACGAAAGGCGCCGCACGCCCATAATTCATCCAATCGAATGCGCGTCACGCCGCCACCGCCGCCGCCGCCGCCGCCGCCGCCGTTCGCTTCCTTTTGGGCTTCAAAAGGCCGAGTCGGCGCGGTCGCCGGAGCAAGACGCCGCCGTGCCGCGCCGCGCCGCGCCGCGCCGCGCCGCGCCGCGCCGAGCCGAGCCGCGCGTCGGAGGCTGACGACCTGAACCGGCCGCCGCAGGGCGTCGAACCGCGTTTTTCTCCCTTCCGACGTTTCTTACGTTCATTCACAACATCAAACTGCGATCGCCAGATTTTGCGGCGGCGAGAAAGGGCCTGGCTGCTTCCGATAAATGCAGTTTTCCGCTAATCGTTATAAATGGACACCCAAATGCGCGTGAGGAAATTGACACAAATGGTCACTCAATGGCACAAGACAAATGGAATGAACACGTGGTTATAGTTTTATTTGTTGATCACGACTCTTTACTTTCCAAGTAATATCAATATTCTTTTACATAAATATGTAATACGAAGGAATTGAGACAACGTAATGATCATCTTCAATGCACATATCCAAAAGCTATTATCCTTATGCTGTACACTCTTTCACAGACCTACAGTATGTGTTCAGAATGCAGAAAGAAAGGCTTTCAACCGAGATAAGTGAATTCACAAAAGATTCGTTTTTCCTTTGGTTTAGAAAATTTACAGAAATGATGGTTATCAAACTGTAGTCCCGTCACTTGTTCTGTCATAGTTATTAACAACAGCAAATTAATCCTCTGTTGTAATATATTGATACTTTTTAACCTAAATATTTTTCAAATTTAAATACGCTCCGTGATGCGATTGGAAATTTCATTACGATCCTCATTTCCAGCCTTGGAGTAGCACATTCGGCTTGCATTAAAATTATTCACATGTTGATGATAGGAATTATGTAAATGCAGTGACGATTGGCGTAGTGATTTGTTCCATTACCCTCTCCCATTATAGTATCTGCTGAGACTAAAATATTCACGCGATACATTTCACCCAATTCAAGCATAGTGAAATGATTATACACAGTGCTACATATGTCAATGGGAGTATATAAATGTAGCATGCTACAAATTAACTTAATAGTCATTATTAAAAGGTGTGAGTACGAAGAAACCAATAAAAACAGTTTGCGAAACAGAAGTTGGTTTAAAATGCATATAAAATATGAAATGAATGTCAGAGCCACATACATATCCAACTATTTTATCACTTTTGAAAATCTACTTTCAGCTCCGTCATCTCATCCATTGGGCATCTATATTTATGTAAACTTTTTATGGTGGCTTTTTAAACAACTTGTTCACATAGCGACCACTGTCATTGTTTTAACTGGAGGAGGAACTGTAGGACGAACACGTAAGGGAACATGAACAAACACAAACATCCATGCCCGAGGCGGGATTCGAACCCGCGACCCTTCGAGTCGAGGCAGCTACGGCCAGTATCGGCGACCTCGGCCATCCAGGCCGGCTATGTCAACGTTATAGTACGCCATACGTATAATTATTAACCAGAAAGATGGTTTCGAGATAAGCAACAATCGACCTCAATCACTGCCAGGAAGAGGATTCTAGCGACCAACTGCATTGATCTGCAGGTTTCCGTGGCTTCTCCTATCAACATCAAGCGACAATCGGAACAGAACCCTGACAGAACAGTCATGAACCGCGCGCGCTTTCCTCCCTCATCCCTGTCCTCTACACTTCCCTGGTAGAGACGCACTTACAAGCAGTACACTACCACACATGCCGATCGTTTAGAGCTTGACGCGATTTCAGCGCTGCCCCGCTGGGGGAGATACCTGCAGGCTCCTGCAAGCCGACGTAGGTTGGCATGGGATTTTTCATTCCAGCAATATAATATTCCAAGATACAATATACACTACAATTTCGGGACTAATGACCTCAGACGCCGACGCGCCCGGAATCGAAACCCTCTCCCTCATCCACCCGAAAGACGGAAGGAAGACGTGTGTGTGTGTGTGAGGGCGCGCCTGCCAGCTGTTTCCGGTTCGATGCCCGTGCGGGGGCGTCGCGGAGGCGTCGCGGGGGCGTCGCGGGGCGTCGTGGGCCGCCGGTGGGCGGGCGCCGAGGCGCGATGAGAGCCATAAATATTTACGCGCGAGGCGCAGCTTGATGGACGCCGCGCGGAGGCGTCAAACACGCGCGCGAGGGCCGGTTGAAAGAGCTGAGTCGTGGCGCATATAAGGGTGCGCAACTGAATGCAGAAGCACTGGAAAAGTGAAAATAGTGCGCAGAGAGTTGCTCAGATTGTTCCAATGGAGCGAGAGGATATCAGTAAAACGTTTAACACTAATAAGCAATTTGCACGAACCACTATCTTCAATGCTCTTGCTTCAACGTATGTTGAACTATTAAACGTTTTGCATGATGTATGGAAAATTTTGTTTCAGAAAATTTGTGTATTTCTAAACTCGAGAACGTACGAGTAAATAACTTCTATGACTATCCACAACTGCTTCTGACGTGTCCTCCATGCACATCCCTCACAAAGGTCACAAATATTCTACGTAAAATGTCAAAAAATGATGTCATTTCTCAATAAAATGGATTAATGAAATTGTTAATACAGTGCAATTTCAGTAAAAATATATGACTGTTGGTGTTGATGCCACCCACGCACTTTCTACTCAATCGATGTAAAATGACCGTATGAAACTTCATAAAATTCTCAAATTAATAAATTATCTAACTAGTATTACATGTAAAACAATTTCCCCGGAATCTCCCAATCAAATAAAAAACAATTAGAAGCGTTTTTCTAAAATATTTATTACATTAGTTTTTCTAAAAAATATTCAATTATGTTATTATTCAATAGGATTATTCTTCTTTTGCCATGGGAAACAGCTTCCAATGAGAAGTTGGAGGCCACGTGAAGACAACAGACACTTGACTTATCTTGGCTATTAACAAGTGCTTGCAACTATATTACGGAATAAATGGAGCTTTGCATTTGTCTTCCACGTCACAAACGCAACAAAACAACTACTATGTTACTTTTTTGGAGAACCCATAACTGTGCCGAAGAGTAGTTACCGCCAAGGCCGGAAAAAATATCGCAACTAATGTGTTAATATTCGTTTATGCAGAATGTTTCTCAATACATTCATTTTGCAACCTTTTCCAACATTCTAACCTCTACTTTGTTTCAAAAATATTATATTCTGAACATTAATATATTCTATGCGATGTCCAACTTCAGATGTGTGTTCTTCACACCAATTGGCATTTTCCTTTACAGTTAGAAACGGTGGCATTTGAAAGCAGGAAGAGTGCGAGAGGAATTCGCAGCCGATCGCTGAAGCGCTGTTCACTCGCCTCCTGAAATCACCTCCGCTAACAGCCCGTTCGCGCATCCCCTTCTATAACTTGTTAAGTGCCATCACCACGACTGGTTCCCTGCCGGTCCTTAAAAGGCTATACTGACCGACCGTAACTTTGCTTAACATCAAAGATCTTAAGGAAGCCGCTAATTCTAAAGCGCACTTTTACTCACAGTAAAAATCTCGCAGACGTGATAAACATCAAGTAATACAACACGCCACTTATAAACCACCTCGTTTCCTCCTCTTTATTCCGCGGAAAAATAATGGAAGAGCTACGTGCCGCATAGGGATTCTTGAATGCCATTTGGGAACAATTTACACGTCGAGATTAATTTACCGAACTTCATTGCAACAATACTAGCAACGGCGCGTGAGCCGACACACACACACTCTCTCACTCGCGTATATGCGTACGCACACCGTCGAGTGACCGCGCGTTACAGCCACACGATTATGTGGCATGGATCACTGTAATCAGAGCCCCGACACGAATTACTGCACGCTGATGGGAAATGCCCACCTGCTCCACCCCTCTCACAGCCAGCCGGAATGAGTAATGGAGGCGGTGGGATGGGCGGTCTCGCACGGCGCGAGGCGGGGCACGGGGCGGGGCGTTGGGCGGGGCACTGGGCGGGGCGAGGCCGGGGCGGGGAACGAGGCGGGGTCGAGATGGGGCGCCGCGCGGGGCGCGGTGCGGAGCGGGGGCGGGGCGGGGCGGGGCGTGGCGTGGCGGGGCGGGGCGGGGCGGGGCGGGGCGTGGCGGGGCGACGCACCGTGTGGAAGCGCGCCCGCGTCCTCCTCCATTTACCCCACAACAGAGACCCCCCCCCAGGCGCCGGCTCTATGGAGGAAGCACACGATGCACTGCGCAGGGGTGCCTAGTACAGAGAGCGCTGTTTGCGTAATAGTATTACGCTGTCAGATATAATCAAATTGTACGTTTCTATGCGCCAAAAAATGGGTTTCTGTAGAGGATGGGGCTTATACTAGTTTCAGGAAATGAAGGGTGCATAGGGTGAGGGGATTGTTGAATAGATTTTTTAATAATATAACTAAAGATTGATGATAACAAGGATGTATATATAATACTGATGTTAATATAGCACAATGCATTTTTTTCACCAAATGTGAACTTCATTTGGGGTTAAAAATATGAAAGATAACTATTACAAACTACATGAATGAAATTGAAAGTCTCAGCTACTGTCGGAGAAAATATAAAAAAAGTGAAAAGACAATCATGAGCAATGACTGAAAATAAATATCAAGACCTCCTACATACAAAACATAATCGAAAACATTGAGATCGAGCGGTAGCACTTGTGTCTAAATGTTGTGCATTTAAGAAATAAGAATATCATGCTTGGTGTCAGTGATTAAAAGACAAAATCAACCTCACTGGACGTTTCTTGTTTCTCTACGTCCACTCTAGGCGCTGACGGGATCTTACGAAAAACTTCTCTGATTGGTCAGGGTCCACTCCATTTACACCTTCCAAAATTGTAAACATTTTTGAAAATTCTTGATCTTATCGTCTCACAACAAATTCTCCCTAGATGACCTCAATGCTAAAAGAAGAAAGTTGTGGGCTTCTCGAAAATAATTCTCCTGGAATTTGTTTTACTTCATTACTTTCCCTTTTCTTTTGATCTTCTTCAAACATTACAAAAAGTCTTGAATTTCACAATCGAGGGCGACCGTCATGGACTGGCTGGCACGTCTCAGGCTATCAACTGATGTCACCTCTAATCGGGAATCCTAGTTTACGAGTTCGGACGGTGGCAGGATTTTCGACGCTAGCTAGATACCTGGGCCGGCTGCTCTGATCGAATTTTTCCGTGATATCTCCGATCAACATCAGACAATTTCCGGGACAGTTTTCCAACAAATAGGTCACAGACCGGGCGCGATCTTTCCTTCCTCTTTCTTGCCCTATCGTTACCCCTCACACACATATTTAAATGCACTACCCCGGATGTCGAGAAATAAGTCAGGAGCTTACAGCTTGTCACGGTTGAAGCTCGTGGGAGATATTTGGATGGTAAACCTTTGCAAAAATGTCATGTAGGTCAGCGCCGGATCTCGCCACAGAGGTGAGGGAGAACATCGTCACCTCTCGTGATAAAACATGCACTAGACTTACGGGACTAACGGCCTTAGCCGTTTACGCGCCCGGAAACATGAAATAATGAATCATTCAATTTACTGACTTCCACCAAGAGGTGAGCCAACTGCTGAAAGTCATCGGAGCCGGCGTGGGGACAGGGGGAAGTACCGGTGGCGGCGGCGGGGGCTGGGACGGCGGGGGGCAGCGAGGGGCGGCAGCGGGGAGGAGGGGGCGGCCACTTGAGGGGCGGTGGCAGGGACGGCAGCAGGGGCGGCGGCGGGAGGCGGCAGCGAGGATGGCAGCAGGGAGGAGGGCGGCAGCGGGGTCGGCAGCACGGCAGGGGTGGCGGCGCGGGCGGCGGCGGCAGCGGGGGAGGAGCGACAGCGGGGGCGACGGCTGGGACGGCGGCGGG
The DNA here is from genome assembly GCA_011170035.1 of Teleogryllus occipitalis. Taxonomy (NCBI): domain Eukaryota; kingdom Metazoa; phylum Arthropoda; class Insecta; order Orthoptera; family Gryllidae; genus Teleogryllus; species Teleogryllus occipitalis. The sequence goes on along the minus strand of BLKR01015278.1, from coordinate 46,609 downwards.
GGCGGTAGCGGGGAGGGCGGCAGCGGGGGCGACGGCAGGGGCGGCGGTGGGGGCGACGGCAGGGAGGGCGGCGGTAGGGGCACGGCAACTGGGACGGCGGCAGGGGCGGCAGCGAGGAGCGGTAGCGGGGAGGGCAGCAGCAGGGGGTGAGCGGCAGGGGGGGCGGCGGCAGGGGGCGGCGGCAGGGGCGGCAGCGAGGGGGCGGCAGCGCGAGGGCGGCAGCAGGGGGCGGCGCAGCTGGGACGGCGGCGGGGGCGGCGGCGGGGGCGGCAGCGGAGAGGGCGGCAGCGGGGGCGACGGCGTGGGCGGCGGCGGGGGCGGCGGCTGGGACGGCGGCGGGGGCGGCGGGGAGGGCGGCAGCGGGGGCGACGGCGGGGGGACGGCGGGGGCGGCGGTGCCGAGGGGAGCGCGGCTCCTTCGCGACAGCCAGAGGGAGCACGGAGGCACCCAGGCGCGGCGCCGCACGGCGCGCCAGAGCGAATCGATACTTTTTAATACGTCAGTCGCAAAGCGCTCTTGTCCGCATCGAACGCTGTTATTCTTACCCCGTCGATTTCTCCCCTTGCAGTCTTCGGAGCCGTTCCGACAGATGAATTGATAAACCTAATAGCGCCGGCATTTCTGCTCCTCCCACGAATGAATCACTTGTGGATTATGCAGGACCTCTTCAAATGTTTCGGACAAAAGAGCTCGGTAGACAATCGCTCCCGACAAGGTTTTTTCATGAAAGAACAGTTTCGATAAATTCAGACGCAAAATAATTTGAAAAGTGGCCTGAAGTTCTTCTTTTGAGGCGTTCAAATCTTGATGAATAGTCAAACAATGTGGCTTTTGCATATATTTAGAAACGCGTACCTCTTCGATGTAAATCAGAGGTGTGCACAACCTCATTATTTTCGACTACAGCACACCAACCATACTACCTTACCACTAGCACAAACTGCAAACTAAAGGGAAATAAATGGCAGTTACGTTGAAGAAAGAAGACACACTCAACTTGCGTTCTTGGAGTCCAGAATCATCGGGTTACCTCATCCCAAACCCTATCCACCCCACCATTGCTTTATACGGTGAGAACAATTTCACCCGGACAGTTAAGGGCAGAGCGTAACCCGTAGAAGCGAGTAATAAAACATAACGTCTCATTAAGCGCGGCTATATTCAGCAGGTCCCGCGCCCGCGCATTCGCCACACACGCGGGGCGTTCCCGCCGGACGAGCGCCGCCGCCATTAACGCGCTTCCGGCCGCTGAAACGGCATCGAACGCAAAACAAACCGCAATATGACCCCGGCCGCGTGCACCAGCTCGGCGCGCCCCGCGGCGCCACCCATGCACAGAGCAATTAAAAGTATCCAAACAAAAAGGCTAAGAAGACTGCCGAGCCGACCGCGCCGGCGCTTTGTGTGCTACAGAATCGCACCGAGTAGTGTTTCGTATTTCCGCGTCCACAACTGTCTGGAACGTTCTTTAAGTGTAGGGCTTGTTATGTAACAGAGGGTGGCGGTGTACCTCCCCGTTAGAATGTGAGATCCCACGCTGAACTAAACGCTGGCTTGCGGGGAGTTCCCTCCTCCAGCTATCTCCTCCAGCGTGGCGTGGCTTCGCCCCAACCGGGTCAAGCCCTCAGCTCCGGCAGCTCTCTCAATATGCATGGCAGTATAGTACACGTACCGAGAGAAGTGGATCAGGGACTAGCGCGCTGACTTCGCATTCAGGATGTCCGGGTTCAGTCCCCATGCCGGTCATTCTGACCGAGGTTTTCGACATCGAGGCCAATGCTAGACCACGACCGTAAAACTAGCATCGCTAGTCAAATTCATTTAACTTCATGAAGTCATAAAGGTTAAGCAAATTCGAGGTATCGCGGGTTCTAATGACGTCGAGGACAATTGCCCTTTACGGGACATGCAATGGGTAAATACGAATACAAAAATAGTAAGTAAGTGTAAATGTTTTTGTGTACAGTGATTGACGCGTCGGGCGCAGTGAGACTGTTCAGTGTTCGAAAGTGAAGGGTCGTGTTGATCCGAACGAGAATCCACTCTCACCGTACCCTAAAACCCGATTTTCACTTTTCCTTTTGACGAACGATTACCCCACGTTATAGCAAAAGCGCGCATGCGCACAGAGACTTCTGGGGTGGCAGGCGCGTATTCGCAAAAACTCGCGAAATTGTTCGTCAAAGGGAAGCGTGTAAATCGGGTCTAATTTCATATTAATTAATACAGGCTGCTTTAATTTAAGGTAATAATGTATATTACGCTTGTTGTACTACACACAATCGCAGTTTCACCACAAAATATCAACTAGTTCTGTTGTTAGTGTTATGTTATTGTGTAAAGTTAAAATGTTATATTTTCGCTCATATGTAAATAATGACATCGGACCTATCAGGAAAAAATTTCGAAATGACTAATTTTTATGAAGAAGAGAGAACTTTTACTCTAGGTTCCAAGAGGTTTCAACAAATGGCAAAGATAATTCAGTCGTATATTTGGCATTCTTTCGTGTATTAAATGCTGAAATAAAAATGCATTTTTTAGCCGATCTGGTGGCCGAGATAGGTAAGGCAGTAGTTGATGCGATCTTAAATAAAAAATAAAAGAAAACTTTAAACGAAACATGAAAATGTCATATCTTTTTATTTGTACCTACGTGCATTAAATAATATCAATAGTTTGCTTCATTTCTTTATTTTGAACTTAACTTCTTTATTTCGGTGTTTATTTCTCTTTCCTTCCGTCTGTCTGCTTGCCTGTATGTCTGTATGTCTGCCCGTCTGTCTGTCTCTTTCTCTCTCAGCATTTTAAGCGTTTGTTCGACAACTGGCTTTCAATCCCTTGCTTCATACCTGTCATAGGTGCCATCACACATCTGCAGGATGGTCGTGAGACTACCCAAGCACGTTGTAATTATAAATATCCAAACAAGACCGACCGCCGAGGGCATTTTGTGGGGCAGAGAATCGAGCACGTTTCCGACTGCCAGTGCGCTATCTACTATACTATATTATTGTTAAGCTACACGAAAAAAAAGAGAAATATCGGTTGATTCTAGCTTTGTAAGATTATATGTTGTTACAGAACTGGATAAGGCTCTATCAATCTCCAAAGTTCCACCAAGATAACAAATTATATTATCATAAATCATAAACAAGTATTAATATTTTTTTTCAATAAACAAGTATCTTACTTCGCTTCAGAACAACTTTTCTTGATTACACTTCTTTCTTTCGTTTTTTGTTGAGCGCTTCTCCCACTATTGCTTATCAATTTCAAGTTTCATATTTGTGAAAGGCGTCTACACACGATTGCTGTAGAGCGGTCGCGCGGTGATTAGAATTTTAATTAAAATTCTAACCACAATTCAATAAAAAAATAAAAATAGACATTTGAAATTTAGAATCCATACGAGCAAAGTATACATCAATTTTTAGCTTTGTTCTAGAACATTTTAATCTTATTTAATTTTTGAGGGTTCGTTCGCCAGTTGATTCACCGAGGGTATTCATGGGGCACTGCCACGGGTGGTCGTTGAGAATGGACATTCCACAGAGGCAAGAGCAATTCAAAATATCAAATAAGAAAACGAACACGAGTCGTTGGCGCTCCTCGACAGTCAGAGTGGCGTGTTCTCTGCGCTGTTCCGCAATTTACTGAATGCACATGAGCTGACCCCTAGCATTGCTTGCGACTTTAGTTTTATAGTCACGACGTAGAGTAGAGGTCGAGCGCTCGCGAGGGTTCAATGAACTACGAGTTCATTGAAATACTACTGGGTCATAAAACCAAGTGTCCCATTAGAATAACGGTTATTGCATCTCATACTTATTTCATACATATTAGTTATAAGCGCTGAGTTCATTGCAAAATATCTTTACAAAACTTTTATTCTTGAGTTAGTACTTCTGATGCAATTGATCTCACAACCCACTGTCTCTATCTATAAATATTGCACCCGTAAATAATTCGTTTGTATTAACTTGGTATTAGACATATCTTTTGTATTTTAACCCTATTCATTAGTAATTGCATTTTTATCCTTAAACAACTGGTATCCTGTTTTCTATTTAAGAGGATAGCCTGCTAATTTATTCCATATTTGAAAATTAGACATTGTTCTAACCCTCTCATAAGATGATGCTGTATACCAAGACGTGTACTGAATAGCTCCGGTTCTGCATATGTAAGACCCTGCCTTCCATGAGCTGAGAGTTCTAAGCTCCTTCATCTCCCGCATAATCGCTGGCTAAACAGACTTCCAGGGCCGCCAACCTTCCCACCGCAAGCAGCCCAACGAAGCAGACACACCATTTCCCTTTAGGCTTCTGTTCCTTCACTCGTGTTCTCAAGTGTCCGTCTTCCTCTACTGCAAAAAAATTCATATCCTCTTTCTTTTTCTTCTTCTTCTTCTTCTTCTTCTTCCTCCTCCTCTTCTTCTCCTCATTTGAGTCAAGAGAGTGAAAAAGTAGCTTATTTTCTTACAATCAGTCCATTACAGAATAACGGAGAGAGGAAAATGCTAACGAATGAATGTATATTATTAAATTTATGTTTCTAATTGAATAGAACTCCTGGAGATTAACTGCAAAACATCAATGTTATCAAGCAAACGTACGTCGTTACTTTGGCCCGCACATCATAGAGAATTCACTATCATTTCACATCCCTTTGAGATCTGAGCTTGCAATCAAAACCTTTATGTGCCGATTTCACGTTTTGACGTAGAGTATTAAATGGGCTTTCTAGGTGCACCCACCAACAAGCAGATCTCCCCTGCATGCATTTCAGCCGGCATCCGGGCTCCGTACCGTCGTTTCCAGCCCATTCACATAGCTGCGCCCCCGTACTTTCAATTCGCATAGCATTGTGCATCCCCACATTCACTCCACATTCATCTCCGCCTCCTTTGTCTCCTCACTACATCCTCTTCATCACACGCCCCCTTCACGTCATTGTCTTCCACATCCTCGTCCTCCTCGTGGATATCCGTGCGTCGTCTTCCGCTCTCGCCGCAGCGGGCGGGCCGGGCGGGCGCAGGTGCAGCCGGGGGGGGGGGCGGCGCGTAAGCGCGGTATTAATATCCCTAATGGCGGCGAGATAAGACCGGGGGCCGCCGCCGCCCCCGCCCCGCCGCGGATATTGCCACAATCACCGGCGGGGGGCGCGTGCTCAGCACCGGCGTCGCAGGCGGCGGATGAGGATGCGGCGCGGCGCGGGGCGGAGCGACGGGCGAAGGGAGGAGGGAGGAGGCGAGGCGGAAGCGCAGATGCGGCCAGAGACGGCGGGGAGAACGTGAGGTAACCCTCAGGGAGGAGACAGAGCAGGCGGCGGGGACGAAAGCTCCGGACGAATGATGTGAAGGAGGTGTGGCATGGAAGGGCCGAGTGTGGACTGCGGAGTTGCTGGAATAAAGCGGAGAGAGAGAGATAGAGGGGGCTGGGAATGGATGAGGGAGGCGGGAGAGAGGAGGAGGGGGAGGGAAGGGAGGCAGAGCAGGGAGAGGAGAGGGAGGGAAGAGAGAGGCGGGGCAGGGGATCAGGAGTGGAATGTGTGGGAGGGGAGAGGGAGGCGGGCAGTGGAACGAGAGGAGGGGGGGAGAGGGATGCGGGTGAGAGGAGAGGGAGGTGGAGGAGTATGGGAGGCTGGGGAGGGGAGGAGGAGGCGAGGGAGGAGAGAATGAGGCGGGGGATGGTGGAAGGAGGCGGGGGAAGAGAGAGGGAGGCGGAGAGGGGCGAGGGAGGCGGGGGAGGGAAACGGGAGGAGGAGGAGGACGAGAGAGGGAAGGGGAGGGAGGCGGGGCAGGGGTGAGGGAGGCATGGGAGAAGAAGAGGGAGAAAGAGGGACAGAGAAAAGCGAAAGGAGCAGATAAGGTGACGTAAACGATGTGAAGAAGAGACAAGAGCTCGAAGTGCGAAGAGTTAAGAGGAGGCACACGTCGCAGACGAAGCCTGGAACGTAGATATTGTAGAAGTGGATGTGGTGCGGTTGATGTTCTACAGGAGCGTAAATAGAACAGGCCAGTGAACGCAGGCGAGACACGACCACACCTGGTGGCAAAGCTGACGCTGAATGGGAAATGCGGAAGCGGGGAGGTACGGCTAGGTGGAGCTGGCGGAGTCGGTGACGGCGACTACGGCTTCCGCAGACGCCACCAACAGTGCCCCGAGCCCAATGATGGAGGTGATGGTGGTGGCTGTGGCTTTCGAGATGTTCTGATATCGACCTCCAACATCGACATCCGCCGCTGTCGGAGCGGCCATCGACCGGTGCCCTCGACGCCGCCACCGTCGCCACATAATCACAGCCGGGGCGCCAGGCGGCGGCGGCGGCGGCGGCGGCGGCGGCGGCGGTGGTGGTGGCGGCGCCGGCTCCGGGAAATGTGCCTTTGACATGCACCAGCGCTGCCGCCGCCGCCGCGGTCGCTGGATTAATGGGAATTCGAGCGTCGGCCGCGGCGATGGGGTTGGAGCTAGCGGGCGCCTTCAAGCCGGAAGCGACGGTAGCAACAAGAGGGCAACAGGGGGTAATGGAGCCAAATCTCGAGACCGTTTAAACTTAAAGCAAGCTAGATTCTTCCCTCTGTATATTTTCGTCTTTAAAAAGATGAGCAATTTGGCTTATCTGAGGCATTAATGCAAACTGAATTTGCACATTAAACTACTCACGTAGTTTCATCGCCAACCGATGTTCGTGTTCATGGGTATATCGATTTTCGGCGTAGGCTCGGAAAATTAAGATGACAGAAAATCTATGCGAATTTGGTAAAAACAAAATTCGGAAATGGGTAAAGAACAATAGATCCAGATAGATTACAATAGCTCAATTGACAACGACCAGTAGAAACTATCGATCTTGAGATACACTGTAGCTTCAGAAATATCAATAATCATTACAAGGTATTATTGTACAATAAATTCGAATAGAAGAAATAGAAAAAAATATAATCCCCAATGTATATACGCTTCCTCATGACGCACGATTTCGCAGTTCAGTGAACGCGCGCATGCCCAGAGCTGCTTCCGAGGCGGGAGAGCCGCTCTGCGCAAGCGCGTTCACATCAACTCCAAGATCGTCAAAAGGAAGAGACGAGTCTAATGAATACTGGTACAAGAGTTCCTATTGGCAGAATGCAGAATACACTATCAACAACGTGTCATGCACTGAAAATAATGGGATGAGGGATGAATGAATAGTTATATATTATATGTAAAAAAAGTATGGATATTGAGTGAATGAAAAAAAAATTAATTGTAATAATTACTGCTAAGGGAAAATAGTAATAAATATTGTACTTCAAATTGGGCACGCTCAAGAGTCTACAAAAAAATTGTATTATTGTATTTAATCTAGAATTAAGTAGTTTTAGCTAGCACATTTAAGAAAAAGCCCACCCGCCAACAACTAAAATGTACACAAACATGGAACTGTCCCTTCGGAAAAACAAATACTTGTCTCCACAAGGCTCCTATAAAGGGGAAATCGGAAAAAGTAACATCGCCTCCAGCCCCGAGATAGCTAGATGTTATTCGTTTTGATTGATTGATTAGTGATTCCGGGCGCGTCAACTGCTAAGGTCATTATCCCTGTAAGTGTAATGATTGTTTTTTCTCTGGAAGTGGCGGTGATCTCCACCCCGATAGATGGTGTGATCGAGCGCCGACCTAACTTCGGCGAAGAGGAGAGAGGAATAAGTAACATCGTCCCTGCCTCCGTCCAGCCCCGAGATGGCTAGGTGCCATTCGACAAGCGACGGCGCCGGCGCGGCGCGGCGGCGGGAAGTGCGCCGACAGGCCGGGCCAGCGCGGCGGCTGCGGTTATCCGCGCGTGGCGGGCGCGCGCACGTTCGCACGTCGTCGGCGGCGGCCGCGGGTCCTCTGGAATGGCCGCCACCGCCGCCGCCCGCTCAATCGATGTTCGCCCGCGTCGCGTCGCGCCGCGCCGCGCCGCGCCGCCGATTCCACCTCGCTCCGTTTCGCGCGCGCCGGTCCGCGCCGCACGCCCGACCGGCCGCGCTAATCTTCCGCTCGGCGGCTTCCCGCCATTCTTCGTTCAGCCCGCATTTCAAGCACTTCAAATTTCGTTTCATCGACGGCACGCCCATTAGTCGCAACCGATATCGCCGGAAAATTTAAAAACGAAGAACGGACGATACGGACCGGAAAACGCCCTCATAATGCTATTTATCGAACACTTGAAATTAGGTCATTCACTCGAAAGTTCGTTCCTCGATGGAAGTGTTAAGAGCATACCGCATAAACCGTTTACGAGCTAATTGCAATTTCGTGTACTTTGTTGGCGCTATCTCGGTCATTAATTACAAAGAAAAATTGGATTACTTTGGTCTCTGCAGACTTGTATCGAATCCAATTCGCGCAAAACAGTAAATGAGTTCAAAATAGCGCAAGGCGTACGTGACGCTGACGGGTCGGGTGATGGAAACGCCTTCTACGCTCGTCGTTGATTGTTCATTTTGCATACGTAGAGGAAACAGCAATGGCCACAAAAACAGTTAATGATCGCCGCTACGGGCGTCGTCCAAGGAACCGAGGAAGTAAACACAACTCTTTTATAGAGAGAAGTCACGACAAAAATTCACCTCGCCGACGTGGTTGATACGGTGACAAAAAAGGGTGTTTTTAGCTTGGTGATCGATTATTATACAAGCTGAACAAATTAAAGACATGTCGTACACGATTCTACAGAAAATATGTTAAGAGCTACCAAACATGAAACAAACATCTCTGAAAGAGCGAACAGGAAAAACATCACGACAGAGGATGTTTCAGATCTCTGTTCTATGTGTAACCTCTTCGAAGAGGTGATTAAGATAAAAGAAAATACTGTGATGATTAAATTAGATGAGAATGCAAATTCATGCCAAACAGAAAGAAAAATGGGAAACGTACATTTTCATTGTTTTCGAAATCAATTTTAAAAATCGACTGCGAAGCATTTTCATAATAATGTTTTTTTGTTGTACAATTATGTGCCTAAAATGAGTTAGGAACTTCAACAGAAACCTCTACTTATATTGCACCACAATCAACATTTTAATACGAAATGCTTATATTGTGCGATTAGATTCCTTAGAACGAGGGTTTACCTGCAGAACGGAACTCATTCGAGCGAGCGTTTCCCCTTTCGTGTTTCCAAACGACAGAGGAACAGACGGGAGGGCGCGGAAGGCGGGCAACGACCGCCAGGCGGGAGGCGGAGGGTTGGGGGACGCGGAGGGTGAGACGGGGAAGCGAGGGAGTAAGCGGACGGGAGATTTAATGACAGTTCGGAAGGGCGAACGGCGCGGAACAAGAGAGAGCGAGGTAGCAAGGATCCCGTGGAAGTTGACAGGCAGTACTCGAGATGGCAATGTTCGGGATATGCAAATAACATGCCCAGGAGTGAATAGTCATGATGGAAGTACACGACTAGTACGTTGTGAGCGAATGAGCATAATCAATGAGCGGGGAAGTGGAAACTAGTATCAACTGCGAGCGAGGCAGAGGGCGAAGAGAATTGGTACATAGGTAACATTATTATGTGATTGTAGGAGATCGGAGAGGGCAGTCGAACAACAGTAACAAAGGAACATGTAGTCTTAACTATATCAGTATCAGTGGAGCGTTTGGAAAGCAGCGTGTTGAACGATCACGTGCCATTGCGGGCGGAAAGAGTTAAAAACCGAGTAACTCAAAAAATGGATGCATAATTTATACGAATACCTAGATAGAATTCCAACGAAACTACCGATTAGAGCACCCGGGCACTAGAATTCTCCTCCAGACAGCTGCTGAATCCGACCTATCTATCTAGCTACTGTCGAATTTCCTGCCCCCGTCGCAACTCCTACCTGACGGTCAAAGACACTGGATGCCCTGAGCCACCTTAAGAAAACGAAGGCCAGAGAGAAACTGGCGCAAGGGGAAAAAATATGCTCCGTGATGTGGGAGGGAGATGAAAAGGTCGAAGGGGACGCGGTTAAAAGGTAAAAGTGACTGAGGGGCGTGAAAGGGGGTGGGAGTGACAGAGGGGCTGGGTGGGCGCGGGGGATCGGCGGGGCGCCCTGGTTCGAAAACAGTCGCGGCGGCTGCGGGCGGCCGCACGCAGATTTCATTACCAAAACAAATATCCGGCGCTGCGCGGGGCGGCGCGGGGAGGGGTGGGGTGGGGGGGGGAGGAGAGGGGGCCGAGCCCGAATTCGAGCGGCCGACGGAAGCAAACACCTCCGCGCTAGGGAGCGCAGGGAACAATGTACTACAGATGTCGACCTGAGGGGAGACGGCAAACGCTCCGATAGCAACCGCCTCCGAGGCGCCGCCGCGTCGCGCCGACTCGACTCTCGTCCGGCGGAGGTGGCTCAGGGCATCCTGATGTCAATTCAGTGCCCCTGACTGGGAGGACCTAGGAGACCCGACGGGGGCAGGATGTTCGGCACTAGCTAGGTCAAATTCAGCCGCTGACGGGACGAGAATTCTAGCGGCCGGCTGCTTTGATCGGCAGTTTTACTTGGTTTCTCTTGTCAACTCCAGGCGAATGCCAATGTTAACAATCGTGCCATGGGCTGCACGTAGTATTTCCTACCTCTTCCTTGTCCTATCTCCTCCCTTTATATGCACTTACACTTACCTGCACTACATTACCACACATAACTGGAGACCAGTCTGGAGCTTAGAACTTGTCTCGACTGGGGCGGTGCCCCGCTGGTCGGAAGTACCTGGTTAGGAAAAACTCAACACCATCCAACTGGGATGGCGATTTCACCATCCAGCTGGGATGACGAGATCGCCACCACTTCCCGCGATTAAAATACGCACTACACTTACGAGCCTAATGGAGCTGACGCACCCGAAAATTCTAATCAATCAATGAATCAATCTACTGGAGTCCATTCGCAGGGAACCATGCGATCGTCCGAAACGAGAATGAATCGTAAACTGCTACAACTCCGATTGTTGTTCACAAAATGAACATGAAAACATTGTTTTCAAAAAAACTCATGTTGATATTGTTCCCAATTCTACAAAATGCACTTTATACCTCGTGAATTATTCGTATTTCCGCTTCCACAGCTTGCGTTTTAAACAGTTTGAACTTTACTTTTAGAAACTCTTTTACACAATAGGCATTTTCTATAAAAGAAATATTTCAACTCCGGTTTTGTACAGAATAAATTTTTGAATATGTGGTGGCACGGTTGACACATATAGAAGTCGTAAAATAATAATCCGTTCCAGAGAGCAGGTTGTTCTATTTTATGGCCGGTAGAATTTGTAAAATGGATGCATTTCAAAAACAAAAGACCCAACAGCCCGCAATTCAATTCCGAAACAAACTTCATTGAATAATTCGGCTAATTGCATCGACTTCCAATGTTTTTCAAAACTGTATTATTTCAGCAACAGTTAGTGGATTATCCCAATTGACTGAATTAACGCTGTTTGAAATTCAAATACATGCATGAAGCCGGTTCGGCTACAACATCTCTGTGAAACGTTTCTCCCAAAAGATATGTCAAGTGAAGGAAAAATCACCACAATAAAGGAACAAACCCTTTGATGTCGATTTTCCTCTCGATAATACCGCAGTGCATGCCGCAGGACGTTAACGCAAGGCCAAGTGAGCAGGTCGGTGGTCATCAGTCACTTGCAGGTGTGCTCCGTAGTGACACGGAGTAATCCGCAAGGGCGCGGCGGGGCGCGGGGGCGGGGGAGGGGGTGGCACGCGAATCAATCGCCCGAAGCCGCAGCACCGATGCGCCCGCGTGTCCCCCCCCCCCGCCCCCACCCCCGCCACGAACGCGGCCGCGGTCGCTTGATTGACAGTGGTTGCGCGGCGGTGCGGCCGGGCGCCCGGCGGCCGCTGGGCGCAGCTCGGAAGAATCGCACGAGCAGGAGACATCTGCGCGAAATTGTTACGCGGCCACTTCCCAACGCAATGGCGGATCCAGAGGGGGGCCATGCCCTCCCCCCAAAATGCCTAGAGTTTTCGTTTGTTACCTTCCTTTATTTGGCAAAACTGATTTAAACATTTATGTTAGAATTATGTATTTATTTAAATAAAGAATACTACACACTCATATATACCTACAAAACTAATATACAATGTAATAACAAAAGTTTATTACTTAACAAAATGTATTAATCTATGATGGCCCACTCCAAAATGATCGGCTGGATCCGCCCCTGCCCGAACGGAGATGATGGATTATTGATGACGCTCAATCGCAGAGCTTTAACTCGTCAAATAAGTAGTAAATAAGACAAAATGAAATTTGCAACAGAGGTGTAAAGTGACCAGACGAGAGCTTAGCGCTTGTCCCTTCTGAGTCCGAGTTTCGCCGAGAGACACGCCTGGAGGTGAGAAAGCCCACAATCAGATGGGTAGCTCTGTTACGGACGTCCCTTTCCAGCGGTGGAGGAACACCGCCACCTTCCGCTACTCCTACGGAACCAATGGCCTAAGTCGTTGACACGGCCGGAATCAATATTCACACACTCACTCTGGAAATTTGCATGACGACTTTTCAACTTCAGCTAATGCAATGCTCGGCGAACGACTTAACTTCTCAATTCCTTCCTGCGGTCGAGCTAACGAAAGTGTTCGCCAATCCCGTTAGAGTCTTGGATTTCAAATGCACTGTAAGCATAAAACCGCTGTTGTTTGTGTGATGATTCACAACAGGCTTGCACTACAGTGACCTCACAACCCAAGTACCCGCATAACGTTTACGTCTAGAGTGCGCGTTAAGAAACACTCTTACGGTTCAATACGACTGGGAAAACAAATAGTATCTGCTGCTCCGTACGGATTTGTTTACTATCTGGTGCAGAGTTCGTATTAACGATATTTTACAAATTCACAACGAACAACTTTAAACTCGTTCGTATTAACGATATTTTACAAATTCACAACGAGCAACTTTTTAAACTGTCTATTGGATGGTAGAGACAGACTCTCCGTACTTCCTTCGCATAAATTCCTAAACTTCTAATTCTACGGAGGTGTGGGTTTTGACGAAGTGTCAATGACAACACCGATTTCTAATCTTCAAATTAAATCAATAAGCAGGCAGAGTTTCGCTTAATGTTAACGAACTTTGAGTGCAGTTCCTCTTATTCGAAGAGAATAAATTCTAACGCAATTTTCTCATTCACGAGAATGAATGTAGTCACGCAAAACACGCAACCATCATTAAGCCGACTTACGTATAGCGTAAGTGACGGGCAATTTCTACGCTGATGAAAGAGACAATAGTCTGGGGCATGTGCAACACTTCTCGAAAGATCTAGGCAAAGCGTAAATGGGAGGAAACATGAACGGAAAAAACGCGAGAAACATAACCTTTAATACAGTAAATTTAGTTTACATTGTATTAATGACTTCCGCGATAATTTTGCATTCCTCTCAAGCACAAGCTCCTGCTTGTAAAACGTCTGAAAATTTTCACTTGTACGTTACGTTCACAATACTATAACAATAAATACATACAATTTTTGATAGTTTAAAAGTAAGTTTTGTATTCCCTTCTTTTAATACTTTTTTTAGTAAATCTTATACCGCCTGATTATAATCAACCACTGCAGTGAAATATGAATACTTTAATATCTCTATTGAGAGGTAGATTTGTATTGCACTCAAATGCGCATATATACACCGACAGATTTAGTCCATTATTTTAATGAAACGTAGATCAATCCAAGAAAACCTGCCAGTTATGAAAATTTGTGTCAATAACTCTCACTTTCCAAATATTATGCTACACACACAATATGTAAAACTGGCAAATAGATATATCACTTCAAAACCAAATTCACGAAAACACCAAATATATTAACCACGTATTTAATTAATTTTAAAAACATTTCGTAAAAAAATATTACTAGTACTCTAAGCATTGATCATATAACTCTGGCATTTCCTTATTTTATCCACTTTCGGAGCACTCGTCATCTGATTTCACGGGGTCGAACCGAAAATCACGGCCTTATGAGAACTCTCCTCTAAGAATATCCCCTCTTTCGACAGCGTCGTGCGTAAAGCTCTCCTATCGACGCAGCGGCAGCGGCGGCGGTGGCGGTGGCCGAGTACAAAGAGGTCTACGCGTCGCGTCTCGCCGCGCCGCACCGCCGCGCCGACGAGCTCCGTCGCCGCGACTCGCCCGCCCGCCCGCCCGCCCGCCCGCCCGCCCTCGCCGTCCTCGCTCGCCCTCGCCCTCCATGAGCGATCGATTCTCTCCGTGGCGCGGGCGACGCGCGAGGGGCGAGGGCGAGGGCGAGGGCCGGAGGAGGAACTGCACACGGAGGAAGAAGATGAAGCTACGGAACAACCAGGGGAAACTACGATGGCTGCGAAGGAGCGGTTCGTATTGGAGAACGAAGAAGCCAATGTGAGCAACACATAAGGAAAAGAAATGAAATGTTAGGGACTATGTGAGAAAAAGAACAGAGTAAAAGAACACGAAGGGAAGCGGAAGAAGAGGAGAGATGTAGATGGAGCGAAAGAAACACTCGAAGATGTAAATCATAGAGGAGAAATATACAATCGAATGCAAAGTGGACACATCTATGATGTGGCGTTCTCTAACATTCAGATGCTACCTTTCCGAATAGAATTGAAGAGAGAGTGTCGTTCAAAAACTTACAAACGAAATGCGGAGTTCAGAATAAAATTGGAAGAAATTGATTATTCCAAAATATGCCCCTCTAAATCTCATAAGCTCTTTGGGTGGAAGCAAAACATTCATCAATTTAAAGCAATAGACACTACGCTAAGTCGGTGGCAATTTTAAGAATTAACTCAAGTATCTGAATTCAACTCACAAATCGAAGAGTCATGTGTTACTTGTAACAATGATCTTCATAAGAGTGAAAACTAAAGGGAGAAATCTTACCTCAATTACAAACAGAATGTTTCTTCATAAACTTGATAGAAATCAAACTCCAGTAATCATCATGAGTCTACAATCGACAAAACTGATTTCAACCAAATCTATTCTGCTTGGATGACGGGGAATCTGGCCGTCTCAAAGAGCTTTTACAAAAACAAAAAAAGACCTCAAATCCGTTCCCATTCGCTGTTCGCATTTCTTGTGCCTGGCCGTTCCGCACAGTGAGTCTTGGTCGCAGACACTAATCTCGTCAGACATCGCCACAAAGGCAGATCAGTTTGCACTGCACTGAGCATTTACCACTCCAAGCGGATCTTCCCAAAGGCGACCGATCTTCACTTGGGACGCCGGTCTCCCTTGTTCTCACGATGGAAGGCTGTTTTTTTTCAACGATTCTTTACATATTCTTCAACAAACGCAAGTCTTAGTCTAGCATTCGTGTTTGATTTATTATAAAGCACGTTGGACTAACGAAAGGTCGAACAAAACCTCAGAGCAATTACAGGTTTCGTGCGAATCCTCAGCAATAAAGATTTTATTACCAGCTTCCTGCAATATGCATTTCTTTCTTTACGTTGCTTTGTTTCTTCTCAGCTTAATGCTTCCTTTCCCGGGAATCGCGTTTTCTTTTTGTTACTATCTTTGTTTTATCGATTGAACTATCAGATTTCTTACCTTTTTAGAGATTCTACTCTAGTTCGATTTATCACACTTCAAGAAAGTACTGAAATTTCTATTACAAGAACTTGTGATAAAAAGAACGTTAGCGAATTCTATTGAATACACCCAGAGCTAAACATCACAGATAAAACCAGTTCATACCGCTGTAACAAAATCAAAATTGCAATCAAACACCATAAAAAGGTTACTTTCATCAATTTAATGATTTTACTCTGACGTTGATAGGTTGAATTTCAATAATACATTCAGTACGAATATATTTTCGGTAAAGTCACTATTTATTTTGAAATAAGCTTAATGTGACTATTCCACTCGTGAAACTAAAACCAATAGTGTTTAACTGCACATGTATAATGCCTCAATCAGGGCAGTGTGTCCCAGAACATTTACCGCTTTTTCTTTCCGATTTTTCTAACCGCGTCTCCCTATTGGGCAATAATAAGATGCGACTCTTCTATCTTAGTAAGGCGGTGTTTCGATCAGAGTTGACTTGCAATAAACTGCGAATGACCTATAACATAACATCTCTGATTTTAACATGCTTTCAGTTATTTTCAATATTTGGAGCATTTTTTAATTCTGTTGGACGTGATTTCATTCGTGGAATAGTTCCATTAAATACCACTCGTGCTTTGGAAATTCTCAGATAAATCCCCTCCTCGCTACGCGGGTCGAGAATTTATCGACAATTTCCAAAGCATTCGTGGTATTACCTATGATAAATATCTTACATTTCACGAAAACATCATTACTTACAAGACATGCCGATATAACAAGAAATATTCATTGCAACGTAGGCGGGAAAGTGGCAATGAACAATACAAATGAGCTGACGCTATTAGACACGTTCAATGACAAGTACACGATGTACTCTAGTTTAGCCAACGGTTCTCAGCTCTAATAACACAGATAAAACAACAGGTTTAAACTACCAATATTCCTTTTTAAGGGCTCTACTAGAGATAAGGAAGGAGGAAACAGGAAACGCCTTGCTTAATTCAGTCACAACTCGATGACAACTCGATGGCTTGTTTCATTTCCACAACTAAATCCCAAGCACACGAATAATTACGTTGTTAAAAAAATCCAACGCCACACAAATGATGAAATTACAACACGAAGTAATCTTACATCGAAGCACGCGGAAAAAGGGGCAATCGGCTCGTGCACGCGTGCTGCAATAGGCAATACGCGATCCGCGAGCACTCGTTCGTTCGTTCGTTCGTTCTCGCAGCGGTCAGTAGGGCGCGGCGTGCGCGTGGCGACGGGGCGGCGCCATTCATTTGTCAGTCACGCCGGCGATTGTTCTCGCGGACGCCTCCTATCTACACACGCCGAGCGCGCTGTCGGCGGCTCGGCGTGGCAGCGGCGCGGAACAGAGCAACAGCGAGCAACCCTGAGAGCCCACACATTTTAAGAGCGGAACACGCTCCCTCTGCCAATGGCGTGGGAGAAAAACTTCCTGAACGGGATGAGGGCGAAGCCAATAGACGGAACGTGGTGATGAAAGACTTGATAAGACTACAGAAATTAAACGTACACTTTTAATTCATTTTCTATTTATTTCATCGTGTAAAAAATGTGTCATCAAATCGTTATATTTCAAAAATGGAATCTTCGTGTTAAATGTTTACTGAATGCAAAAACTACAAATAATTTTGAAATACGATACTTCACTTTGCGAACATTTTAACGTTTACTAATTTTTTTATTTTTCAAACAATATGAGCGTGACATTTCATCAATAAAAATTAGGTCCTAACCTTAATTTCCAAGAATCGTAAACCTAGAAAACTTCAAAGCAACATTAAAACTATAAAAAAAAACTCGAAATGTTAGAACACATAGATTACATAAAATCATATCTAATTATACTAAATCCTACAGATGTCACCAATTTCATTAAATGTGGTAGATATTTCCTTCCATAACGCTTCTGACACATGATGGTTTTTTATATTGCTTGACATAAACATAACTCCTTCTCTAGCCTTCGTAGGCGACTGGAACAGTGCGTATCCGCCCACACGGTGAGCGCTTTCGGCCGCGAGGCCACACACGCCGAGCGCGAGCGCGCCTACCCGGGCAGCGGGCGGCCGCGGAAGCGTTTTGCTGCTCGCTTTGTGGCGGCACGTCCGTCCCGCGGCCCGGGAAATTGGTTCTCGGAAAACCTAGGTGGCTTTCGCGGCGCTCAAACTAGTGACCGCAGATGGCCGCCGGCCCATTGTTTTTGTAGCAGGAAATTGTTATTTCCAACGCGGGGGAGCACTACTAATGCATATTGCTATGGACACTGGGGTTCGAGGTAAGAGAACTGTATACGAGTGAAGCGGTAAATGCATCAATAAACTTTTCTGTTGTGGCTGATGAGAGTTGAAATACGATACTTAAAAATTTGAAAGGAAAATATTTTAAAAAATGTCAAACTTGAAATGAAACAGAAATAAGTCAATGACCTCTACGTCAGAACTGTTCCGGGAATGTATTATTTTTGGGATAACATCAAACATTTGCAATGATTTCCCTCTAGAATGTTGAAAACGCAACATCTTTCACATCATTCCATATAACGGTCACCGGAAGCAGAAATTTACAGATAACGGGGGGTTTGGAAAGCCTACATATGGTTTCATGGCCGTTTGCCTTATTTGCAGTTGACGCCTATGGGTGGGTTGGTCTCGCTTTTACCGTACCGGTGGAAAAGGATCAAGATTAAGTAAATGTTCACCTCTGGTGTATTTTTTATTTAGCACCTGAGTGGCAAGGATGTTTACCAGATGACCTCTACAGAGCTTCTTGACCACGTGAGTCATTTTCGCACAGCTTGGGAAGGGAACCAAAGGAAAAGAGGTAACGGCGAGGTAAATATGGAAGTGGCAAAGCAGAAAAATGAGAGAGGAGAAAATACAAGCGAGATCCAGAATTTGCTGCTAAGAAAGGAAACAAAACTTGTCCACCAAAACTGCAATATGAAGAACATGAGAGATAATAATAATAATAATAATAATAATAATAATAATAACAACAACAAAACTTTATTCAGTGGCGAATCTCAAACCATAATGCCTGCTTTTCCATCTGACTATTGGAAACAACTAAATATTGGCTACAAAATATTTGTACTACATACGTATAAACCATATAACATGTAATTTCTTCAGTGTTTGAAAAAAAATATGAATGTAATCTTTCACCATATTTGGCCTAAAAGTAACCCAAGCATTGCATCACAAGAGCATAAAATAAAACACCAGGAGAAAGAGTGATGCTAAAGTTTTAATGGTTCTCACATCGTTCTCCACAGGGAACCCACATTAGACCCACCAACTTCTTTTTATGCGACGACTGTCGTCTGGTAGATAAAAATAATGTTGAAACCAGACTGGGCAGAACTCGTACAAGTGTCGAAACAAAAGCAGTAGTAAACATTTCTCGCTATACCGATAAGTGACGTAGCCAAATATTTTGTCACTCAGAACAGTCTTACGAAATCCGCCTATTTTTTAAGAACAAGTTACCGTAAATGAAGTTACCCTGAAAGGGAATGAGAAGGATTTGCAAGCGATCTTATTTATGTGGAACTCTGGGCCGAAACATCTTCAGAACCACCCCCTAGTTCTCATTCCTCAAATACACTACAGCCATATGTATATCATACTAGGGTCCTTAGACTAGCGCATTCCTTTGCGCTGTCAATTCCACCTTTTTTATATCTAGTTGTCAGGGGAGTTCGAACTGTCCAGTTTTCAGTGGATTGGGAACCTGCGTTCTACCCCAAATCAATATTAATATACTACTTGACATTCTCCATACTACTTCCAATTGTTTTCATTTCTTCCCAACCTCTGGATGCTGCGGAGCGAGGGCTATCGAGTGAGGGTGTATTAAATGACGATGGCCCCACAGGTTACACGCCTCTGCATCTGAAGACGCTTCGCACACTATACAGCGAATAGCTTGCTGTTCAGCGAAATTATGGGAAACCAGGTGTGCACGCCTTAGCTGGCAGCAACCGAGTGCGATGTCAATTTTCTGCGCATGCGCAGATGCACGAAAGTGATGCGAACTACGCATGCGCAGAAGATCGATAATGCTTTCGATTTCTTTAACGTTCGAGCGTGCCCAAACTCCCTATTTATTTATACTTGGTTTTTTCTAACCTGGCCGACGACACTTCATCAGTTGTTACGGTTTCATCCAATCGAGAGCTAAAACATCATCACTGTGACGTCACTGTGGTGACGTTTAAGCTCCCGATTGGACGAAACCTGACTGATGACAGCTGATCAGCTGTCATCAGTCAGATTACAAAAACCCCAAATATAATTTCCGGAATCGCGAGGGGGGGGAGAGCGAGGCTGTGGGGCCCGGAGCGGGTCCAGACAGAGGCCGGGCGGTGCTGCCGGCGGTTGTTACCACCGCCTTCTCGGAAAGGACCGCGAGCGGCGCGAGGGCGCTGGCTGTGGGCGAGCGCGCACTTTCTGGCCTCGCGGCAGCCACCGCCAACGCGTGGCGACCACTTCGGACAGAGGCAGGAGGTTCCTTCTCGGCTCTCTCCTCGTCGCTCGCCCAGCACAAATCAGATCACGCATTCGGCGATTTCTTCACTCCAGACTCCCCAACCTTTTCGTAACTTGTTGCCGTGTATTTAATTTTGCGACGTTCACTATTTAAATGTCAAATGTCCATTTTATTTACTTTTTTCAGATACTTAACGACTGTTTCATTTCGTGCCTGCTCTATTGATTGCTCAAAGTATGTAGGCCTGTAATTCTTTTTAAATTTTATGTAATATTAATTTTCTACCGAGAACTAGTGGTGCTAATGCAGCACGTTCATTCTCTCCCGTATTTTCAGGCATAATTACGGGAATAGTACTCAAATTTTCGAAAAATTGAACTTAGCTTTATTTCAAAATCTATCTTTAAGGAACAGATTTCATTAACGGAAAAATCTCGATCATTAATATTTTAGTTGTATGAAGACGCCGAAAAAACTTTAAAGTTTTGCAATTTTCGAAAAATCAGGGTTTTCAACGAATATGCGACCTACACCATTCTCTTAAACTTCCTTCACACTATCCAATAACAAAATTGAATCATCAATGATGGAGCTATTTTTTTATTTGGAAAATATCCCAGGCGCTTCATGTAAAGCTCTACCCAAAATTAAAATATCAGTTTCAAATTCAAGAGAACGCAGCCAGATCGATTGCGGAATATCAATTTTATAGACAATCAGCTAAATGGTTTAGCCGCAGTGTTGGCGGTGTTCACGGACAGTCAGGCGTTTTGCCGTCAATCGATTTTTCGGTATCAAGGGCCCACAAAACAAGGATTCTGGTTACACCATGTGGTAGAGGATTTTTTTTTAAATTTAAGAACAGGATTTATCCACTTTTTCGATTCAAGAGCCCTGTAATAAGAGTTTTCTGCCGAAAATTCGCCGCTTTTTCGCGCAGCATTACATAACTTTGTAATTGAGACAATAAATTGGATTCAACTTTGACAGAAGTGCAAAACAACAAAATTGTTCCAAAGACCACTTAAACACTCCCTCACTCGTGTGCACCCACGGCGAGACAACAACCTCGCGTTCGCGCCGTCGTTCGACGGACCGCCGCTGGCACTTGGCGCGGCCATCTTCCAGCCAAAGCGCTCGCGCCTCGTAAATCGCACAAGTACGTGCTCCGTAGTAAAGCGCACTACGGTTGCACTTCTGAACTTCGTTAAGTGCGCACCGCCGGACGCAACGACCTGCGATGAACAGCGCCCGGCTGATTTTACGTCTTTATTGAGCAGCGAGCGATCGCCGGCGCGTTACGGCGCTCTTAACCCGGCGACGCGGAAACCAGTGTTATCGCCGCGCCGCAAAAGTCGGCGGCGCGCGAGCTGACACGCGCCGATACGCGGAGCGCGCGCCCTGCTCGCTGTGTTGATGGCGCCGTCGCCAAGGCGGCCGACGGAGCACCACGCCCCGGCAGAAAGGGGCTCGGGGAAACGGCTTACGGACAAGGAAAATGTTACGGTGTACTTTAAAAGAGCCGTAAATAGTTAAAACGTCAATGAAATGGCGCTAATATATTATAAATTGGAGAGCGTGGAGTTAAGACGAGGAACGGAATGACAGCCAAGGAGAAGGGAGAAGAAAAGGCTAGCGGAAAATAAGTACAAAAGACAAGACAGAAATGAAGACGCTGTAGTATGGGCGGATGGACACAGAACTGAAATGATATTTTACCAGGCGAAATGGGTAAATATGGAGTTTAATTTTCATTAATATCTATGATGCCATGAATACTCCATCCCAGGTAAATGAAACAATTTCTTTTGAGCCGTTTTCCAGATGGGAACCCGTGCTGAGAGCTGATTATTGGCGTTCCTGAGTAATTTTGTTAATAATTTGTACTCCTGATAATGTATTTTGATACGAATGATGATTATATAGAATGTCATGACTTGTCATAGTATTATAATCTCAAGATGAAATCATCTGATGTCTTTCGCAGGGCTGAACCATCTATTCAAAAGCATGAAGTTGCCGCCGAAAATGTCAACGCTAATCAAGCCGACAAATAAACCAGACCATAAATACATACCTTATTTCAAAATATTTTGGGAATTGACGGATAGTTGGCTCCAGTTCCATGACGATGGATAAAACATGGTAGGTGGCTTATCTGATGGATAAAAAAAATCTGTAAAGTTCGTCTATCCGTTCTTCACCATAGACATCATTGTTAAAACTTGGTTTTATTTATTAAATGCGCACGCGGAGACACGTCGCTCCCACAGCGTAGGTAGGAATCAGCACATATTTATTATTTTTGGGCACGGCACGTACTTAGGTCATTACTCCCGTAAGCGTAGTGCATCCGCGAGAGAGCGGTGTTCCTCCCTCGCTGGAACGGCAGATGAGGCGCCGACCAACACGCCCCCACCCCCGCTCCATGTATCTTCACCGCGTTTCTCCTTGTCGGGATCAGCTCTATGCTTCCGACTGGTCTGTCGACATGTGGAGTAGAGTAGTGCATGTAAGTGTAAATGTGTGTAAGGTGTGAGGACAGAAGGAAGAGGACGGACATATCGCGGCGCGGTTCATGCCCTGGTTGTTAGGGCACTGCACCGACATTCGCCTGGTATTGAACGGAGAAACAACAAAAAACAACCGATCAAAACAGTCGGCCGCTAGAATTCTCCTCCAGACAGTGGTTCAATACGACCCAGCTCTGTAGGTAGTGTCGAAAATCCGTCAAAGTCGGGGTTCCAACTATAGAACCTGTCGGTGAAAGAAAAATAATTCGTAATTCATTCCAAATACACATGCATCACGGTGACAACCTGTCTTGAAACCTGGTTTACGAAAGGCGTCCACGGAGTGAGGCCGTTCCTATAGCGCAGGTCGGAGCTGCACTCGCAGCGCCGGCTGGCATTTCACCGTGCGTCCGGCCTTTCGCGCGTGCCGCAGGCGGCCGGGCTTCAGCTCCGCTTCACGTGGCGAGCGGGCGCTTTGGCGCGCACGACCTCACAAAGGCCTCGCACCGCCCCCACCCCCCGCCGCATGCGTCACGGGGGACTGGGCGAGCGGCACAGGGCGACGCCGCAAGGGAGGAGCAAGTCGCCGACATCGGTGTCACAGCGGCTCGGAGCTTCGGCTTCGGTGGTGCAACGGGTAGCTTAATGCAATGTTATACCCAAGTGCGAGAGACCAAATGTGATCCAAGCCGTCGATTTTTAAGGGCGTAAAAATCTTTCGTTCGGAGGGGAAGTAAAGCCGGCTGTCCCTTGTTGTAGACATTCTGCAAGTAAAAGATCATCAAGCCTCAAAGAAGCCTCTGAACTCAATTTTCATTGCCCGTTTCCTCGCCCGAGTGATAGACGATGGGAGACGAGGTTCATGGCCTGAACCTCGCCATGTGATCGCCACGCATCGTGAAATAAAACACCATCCAAGTGCGTCAAGTCGAAAGTTTGGGGAGTTCAATTCCAGTTCAAGGCATAGATGTGTTCATCATGTGGTTTAAGCGAGACTGTCTTCCATCCGAATCATCGTACTGATGATCATTCATCTACCATCATTCGTTTTTTCTTTATCATTCGTCGTCCAGTGAAAGACACCGGTCAACCATAACTGCGGTCACATGCTATGGAAAAGGCGGTCATAAAGACATCAGCCTCCCTCCTCCCCACTATGTTCAGAAATGACATTTCATTGATTATCAAATGAGGAAATTACTACATGGATATAATAGTCGTACTTCTAAAACGATATTTTAAACTTACGATTTAATTAACAGTCGTCTATAAGCCACATAAAAACATAATCAAGTTTGTGTTTTTTCTTCAGTTCCCTCATCGATAAAGAAGGACCGGCAATAATTGCATTATTGTCCAGTTATTTAGATTTATTGCCTTATATTGCATTTAATTGATTATATTTATCATTTTAATGAATGCAATGTAAAGTATAAATTTTATAAATGATTTATAAATTCCTGGAATTAGAAAAGTCAATTACCTCGTCGATGAAATATCATTATAGGATCTCTTTAAACACTATAGTATCCACGCCATATCTCGCTTATTTCACAATGTTTATAGAATACCACGGGACGAATCTCCGAGGAGATATGTTGTCTTACTTAATATTTTATTAACATCATTTTCAACATCTCTCACGGATATTTACTCTAATACATCTCCCGTTTCTATAATATGAACAAATAGCGATCTTGCACATCACAATTGAAGAGAATAGAAATTTAATATAAAAATTGTTTTAAGGTAAGAATACCACACATCACAATTGAAGAGCATAGAAATTTAATACAAAAATTGTTTTAACGTAAGAATACCTTGTTTTAGATGTATACTTTCTTTAAGGATAAACTGACAACACTCTTATAATGTCCAATTCACATTGTCCCAATCAGTTCATTGTCCGATAATACATTTTAAGGTTTAGGGTTCTTGCGATTATTAATACACTGATTAATTATGAAACGTTTATTTACAAGTAAAGACTAAAATTTAAATTGTATCGATTTTTTTAAATAAATTATGTCTACAATGCGTAGAAAACATATTTTCAGTATCATTTACCACACCTGAAAAATTTTATATAATCCACAGAAATAAATCGGTATCGGTCGAAGAAATTCTCTACACAATTCTGTCATCTATAAACTAATACCAACCACACCTGTAATCGTAAAATCTAAATCAACGACATATAAAGAGGAATATACTTGTGAAATGTGAAAATTATTTGTCCAACTACATACGTATAATTTATTAAACAAGTGCATTAAAAACCATGTACAATAAAACTAGCAACGACAAAATCCCCAAAATCTGTTTTCATTTCCGCCTGCAATGCTAATAACTGTTTAATTTTAAAAAACAGCGCATGAACAACAAAACGCTGTTAGAGCAGTGACCGAATTGCCCGTAAAAACGCACTGACGCCCCAGAGTGTCGCTGTGTATGAATAAATGAGGGGAAGTCCGATGCCACGAGGCAGGGAGGAAGGATATGAGAAAAGCCAGCAAGGGAGACAGCAAGGGAAAAATGGCACAAAATGTTACAGCGCAGGACAGCGGTACAGAAAGGGCTCAACGGAGATGCCAAGCAAAATTCCTGAAGGATGCACCTGGCTTTGCGACTACAGCAGCGTTGACAGCAGGACACTCAACGTACTACGGTGCAAAGTTTATGTACCGATTGTACACTTGGCACCAAATGTATAAGTGAAGACTTTATGTGAGAAACTAACTCGACGTTTATACAGTATTAGATGATATTTCATGACAAATTTGTGAAGTATAGCATTAACGGGCGTTAAAGTGCCCACAAGTAAAACTGCGAAGTACGCTTTAACGTTCCCATCGATGTCTCAAAGTTTGCATGTCGTTCTTAATCATTATAAAAAGTACTGTACTAAATTTAGTCAAAGTATGCTAGTTAAAAGTATTTAAATCACTCTGAAAGTTGTAAAAATCTCACTTACACGACAAAGTATTTAATAATTTACGTTAACCTCGCCCAGTCCCCAGTTATCGTGAATTCTCTTCCAATTCTGTAACAGAATTGCAGGAGAATTCACGATAACTGTGGGCTCTGGGCAAGGTCTCTTTGGAGCAGAACTCACGATGAAGTGTAACGGTACCGTCCTAAACGCCGCGTTGGGGGTAGCGTTCGCGGCAGAGCGAGCGGAAGAAGCAGCGGTGAACTTAACGGGCGGAGGCCTCCGTGGAGGGCGACGCGGGTCGCGGGGAGACGACCGCGGCGGAAACTGATGCGACCACTAGCAGCGATGCGAGCGGAGCCGCGGTTGCGGCGGCGGGTGGGCGGACAGGGCGGAGACGGGGTGGGCGGGGAGGCGCACGGCAGGGCTGCGTGGCGCCACCGTTGCGTAACACTGACGTCAGCGTCTCCCGCCCTCCCGCGCGCAACGACCGGTGCCACCGCCGACGTAGGCCATGGGCACAGGCGGGCAGCGGGACGGAGCGGATACCATGGGCACCGCCAGGGGCAGTCTCTACCCCACCCCCCTTCCCCGTAAAAAAACCCTCAAGAGACCATCAACACAAAAGATCCCCCTACGCATGAGTTACGTAATTCTGGTCCCCGCATCCTGCCACGCCCATATCTTGATCAAGAGGTCTACCTTTGGTCAATGAAATGTTGCTTCAGCCTGCCACATGTCGTGTATCTCTCTTCCCGCTTTATATTAAAATCTTTTCTTTGGAGGGCTGAAAGAGCGCCTCTTGGTTCTCAAGCACTGCCCAGCACTGCAGCGCGGTGGGCGGCTGTGGAGTCAGCAATGGAGCCGCCGGCCGCCACGTGCCGCACGTGACGAGGTCGCCACCGCCACACGTGGCGGACGCGCGGAAAATCACCGCACCAGTCGACAAGTGGTTGCCACCGCTTTGAACTGCTCTAACACTCAACCGTGCACTGATAAGAAAACCATTTCCTGTTCCCAAAACCAAAAATTATAAACAAATCATGAGTTGTCAAACGGTTAGATACGCTACGTATACAATATTACTAATAATTCGTGCACAAAATAAATAGGAAGATATTTAGAGCCACGAAATAAAAGGAAAACGATGTTCGTACTATCGTATTTAACTTTCTTACGCAAAGTGTATTGTAAGCTCCAAAAATAATATTTTTTTCTTCACTATTTTCAGTCACTACTGGGTTTTTAAATGTTACGTGTATAGTTAAGAAACTTGACATTCTAAAAAAATGCAGAGAAACAGTTGTAACTAAGACAAAATGCATGGCAGTAATTGCAAATGGATGTCTTCCAAATAAAATGAAAAATTTATTACTCTAAGAAGTATTAAAATATTGAAATAGAAAATGCCATGTTAAAATTAAATCTTTTCAGGTTTTCGCTATTCTTAATAACTGAAGACTAAAAAACATAAGGAAGTCTCATGAAAGTGCGAAAGAAATTGTAAAGGAAGATAATTTCCGAGCAATCGTACGATAAAAATGACACAATCGCACGAGTAAACAATTCACAGTAATATAAATCAACATGTCATCAGGAAACAGTTCTTATCTTTACAAGGCCAAAATCTTGAATGGTGGCAACTTTTAGACGCAGCTACCGTAGATAAGTATTTGTTTTTTTCAAGAGCACTTTCTTTTATCTCGCAATCCACTTGTCAGTAATGAAGTGACATAATTCATGGCTTTCGAAACGATTACACTTTTTTGCACAAAATAACTGGGAGAAAAAATTAAAATTATTTTAAACAAGAACATGCGGGCAACATTCTCGCAAAGTAGAAGAAGGTAAGAGAGCTGTAGCTAACTCAAAGATCCTGTTTGCATTTGGAAGACTTAATTCTCTTACAGCAAAATTGGAATATTTTTACCAGTGTTTCGTATCAGTGTAACATTTTATCTCATAAGAGGGACACCAATATCAAAATTGATCCATACAATAGAGAAACTATGCTCTTTTTTCATAAAAGCCGGTCACAACTTCTTCCCATTCAATTCATTCTCAATAATCTCAATAAAAAAAGAAATAATTGCAAAAAATATGAATGTAAAATTTATTGATACGTACATAGCATATTGCTGTGTCATTCCAAGAGACTATCTCCCTCTCAGCTTACCTGAAACAAAGTAAGAATAAGCATTGATAATTATTTATAATTATACACAAACTATTTATAGTTTTTATTCTTTATATTTTAAGAGCTTCATAATTTAAACCAATTTTTTAGAGAAGTTAAGCAAGCAGAAAAAAATTATTTGATTGGAGCCGTCTGTATTAATATTAAAACGTAATTATACATGTTATAAAATTATTGTCATCCCATCCTTCATGACGAAATATGGGAGAGCATCTCATAAAGTATCAACAGAAATGAATGTGAGGCTCCTTTGCCTCGATGTAAAGTCCATTTTTCACATGATTAGTAATTCTATAATTCATTAAGCTCACAGAACAATAAATTACATCCACCTAATTAAAGCACTTAAGAAATAAATAATAATAATAATAATAATAATAATAATAATAATTTATACAGAACACTTTAGGAGTAATGAACTTGTGAAACATTACGTTTAATAAACGTACATTGTCTAGAAATTGCAGGATAAAATAGCAAAACAAATGAACGAAAACGATAAAGTGTATTCTCCTTCTCTGGGCAACATTACGCAGTGCCTGCATTGACGGGAGGTTGCACCACCGAGCGTGTCGCAGCACTTTCTCTGTGCGAGCGTATGAACTATTGAACGCAACCCGCTATCTCAAACTCAGGTCGCAGCACCGCCGTACACGTCAGATCAAGTCAGGAAGTCGTTCGTCAGAGGTGAGTTACGTACTGGTGGCCAAACACAAACTCCAAACATTGCGCCCACGTGTCAACACGTGCTGCTACGGCTTTCCTCCAGCATCCCTCATGTTGTTACACTGAAACCCATCTCACAATCAACCTTTCATATGGACGGGAACCTTCTGGCGCGCGCCGTTGCCAGGTTGACCAAACAGATCGCCTCCGTAGTTGCCACTCTCGAGACATGGTTAATGAGCAGAATCGTAACATTCGGCAGAGGTAGGAGCATACAATCGAAGGGTCATTATTCGAAACATATTCAAAACAAAGAGTTAGCAAGCTACTCTGAAATTCGCATCTTCTGAAGAAAAAAAAACGCTAAGAAAAAAATGGACAGACATCAGCTGAATTAACTGGAATTAAAAGTCAAATGAAACGTTCATTGACCCTTGTACATTATGAAACGTACCTTGAGACTTGTACATTATGAAACGTACGTATTCATTGAGGTAATACATTTCATATAATATATCTATCAAGAAATATTTTCAAGTACGTGGATCATACAGTAAAAATTTGAATTATTTACGTCAAATTATTAATAATACAACAAAAGTATGGTAAGCACATTCATCATGTGGCGTGCCATATAAGGTCAATAAGTCTGGGGCACACGTATAAACTGCTCAGGGTTAATTGTTTACACAACTTCTTCAACGGCAGACCGTAAAAATTCCATTACGGCGCCGCCCGTCCAACGGATAAATGACAGCGCAGCGGAGCGCGCGCTATTATCGCTTCATTGGCCAGTGGATGGCCTGGGGGCGCGACCCGAGATACAACTCGGCCTGATACCGGAAATAAACGCCACGAGCAACGGGTGAGTGGAGGAGACGGAGCGGAGAAAAGAGATTGCAGCCCGCAATCGCTTGCTCCTCCCCCACTCTATAGGATTCGGAAAGGCCAGGGGAAAGGGGACTCACAGCCAAAGGGCAGGACACTGCCGGAGTTGGATGCAGGAAGCAGTGGAGAGCTTTGATCAAATGCGATTGGAGTGGAAAGAGCCACAGAGAGATTCATGAAAATACGGAGGAAGACGTGTGCAGCACAGGAGCAACGGAGGGTCAAACTAGGCAGAGGGATCAGCGGATTATGGGAGCATCTAGATTTCGGAACTTCTTGCAAGCACCTGGAGCAAGACAGATAAGTGGCGGATAAACTGGTGAGAGGAGAGACAAATGATGAAAACAAAGAAGCAGGGAGAGTGGATAATCGTACTGTAGGTCCAATGAAAAATAGAGATACGAAAATAGAAGAGAGAAGTAAGATCATTAGTAGGCGTAGCGCTCTGGTGGGTTACACCGGAGGCAAACAGGGATGCAAAAGAACGGAAGGTCCGAGTCGACGCAAAGAGCACGGAATGCAGCAAACAACATCGGCACAAATCTGCGAGGGGTGGGTGGCGAGTTCTTTGATTTGTTGATTCTGGGCATGCCTTCTGCTACGGTCATTAGCCCCGTTAGTGTAGCGAATTGTTTGAATGCGCCGACCTTGCAGGGGTTTTTAACTCCACAAATCTCCCACAGTAGGTACCGCCATAGCCGGAAGACGCTTTAAACTCCCAACTGGTCTTCCAACATGAGTGGGAGTGTACTGCATGCCATGTGTGTGTACAAGTAAGGGGTGAGATTACGACGAAGAAGAGGAGGAAAAGATCGCGCGAGGTCCTTGGCCCGTTTGTTACGGTACTGCTCCTGTATTTGGCTGTTACTGGTCGGAGAAACCATGAAAAACTACCAATTAGAGTAGCCGGTCACTAGAATTCTCCTCCAACCATCGGATGAATTCCACCTATCAATAAGTGCGGAGAATTCGCCACCGTTGGGACTAGAACCCTAGGACCTCTCGGTCACTGACAGTGAGCAATGCTTGCTATTCTTGCTCGTAGCTATAAAGGAATTACTCCAAGAAGAGACCACTTTGATAAGTCTGGAAACAAATGAACATCATGAGGGCGATAACATTACAAGAGATAGTGATGACGCCATTTACAGATGAGCTAACTGCAACCGCACGCACTGACAGAAAGAAAGCATGGACGTATCTTGCAGTTGTATTACCGGCAACGGCCTAGCAGTAGCTATCAAAGCAGTCCCTTCTCATAAAACTCGGCCGGCTTGAGTGACGGCGCGGCGTGCACGCGCGCGCGTGGGCGGGCAGGCGAGTGCGCGGCGGGGTCATGGGTCGCAGTCATCGCGTCCGATTGTTGCTGTTGCTTCCTGCGTTTATTTCAGGCGCTTGGCCGCGCTCCAACTGCACCTCCCCCCGCCGCCGCCGCCGTTCACGAGCGCGCTGGCGTCTCGCGGCGCGCCGTCTGCCTGCCTGCGGAAGCGACGCGCGTGGAAGGAAGTGGCACGGCGCCCGGCGCGCGCGCGCGCACGCGCACGCGCACGCCGGCCGGGGAAGCCCGCGTTCCCAAGGAAATATCTTTGATCCCGGTGAATAAGCGGATAAGGCATAAACACTTAATTTTACAGGAGAGCAAAAAACAACGTTTCA
Organism: Teleogryllus occipitalis; assembly: GCA_011170035.1. Taxonomy (NCBI): domain Eukaryota; kingdom Metazoa; phylum Arthropoda; class Insecta; order Orthoptera; family Gryllidae; genus Teleogryllus; species Teleogryllus occipitalis. The sequence continues at coordinate 15,668 of BLKR01015278.1, read as the reverse complement.
ATGAATTAAATCAGGGATTAATGATATTCAAACGAAGGTGATATTCAAACAAAACTATTTTTGTGTAGGTTTTATTTTAATATCATTAATCTCTTATAACATTAGTTTAAAGTGTTTTTTTTGTTCCCCTGTAAAATTAACTTTGTTTTTACTTATCAGCTTATTCACCGGGGTCAAAGATATAATGTAGCGGCAAGAAGGGCTTGCGGACGAAAACTCGTTATTAAAACGGCGTTTTTGTCCATTTTAAGAGTTGATTTTTCTCTGTTTATACATGTTTATATGTCAAAATGTTTATACATTTTTAAACGTATTGCTTCGACTGAAATGGATTCACTGAAGGATACGACGCGGAAGTATATCATGGTGGAGTTGTGAAAGATGTAAGTCATGGAGAATGTAAGATACCGAAGAGATGTTGAAATGAACGTGAAGTCTTCGCATATATCTGTGAACAAGAGTGGAAGCGTCTGAGAATAAAGGATCTGGAAAGGGTAGGATGCGGGTAAAAATGAAAGGGTGGAGTTGCAGAAGAGAGATGAAAGGCGAAGACAGCGTGAAAGGAGAGGCAGAGACGAAAACGGAGATGGGACGAACACAAAGGCACTGACAGCGTCTCAAGCAGCCTCAAAGAAATTAAAAGGCAAGGCTGGAGATGATTATGGTACAAACGAAAGTAGTGGCGAAGACGAAGCTTGTGGGAAAAGCGATAAAGGTGGAAAGAGCCGTGGTTGAGAGGGAAGAGGTAGAGACGAAGACAACAATGGCGTCGTGACGAAGACGTGGAGAGGCTAGATCAAAGCTAGTAGAAGGAGCAGTTCTGGAGTTGGGAAGAAAGGCGAGGGTCAGGACAGAGGCGGGGACCATTGGGATGCGCAGCCTAAAACAAGAGCGAACAACTATATTTCTGGCCCCCCTACGCCCCCTTTTCCATTAAACCTCTTTCCTTTCCAAATACATATTTTATTAAGAAATAAATAAAGCATACTACATACAATGAGAATGAAATTATAACTTTAATGATACCATGAATAAATGTTGAATCATTTACAGGAATGCCAGATGGTTCTTTCACAAATGTGTATGAATTCTTCACATAGTCAACTTAAAAAACAAGAAAGTAAAGAATAAATCGTATTTACGAAAATGAATTGCTTTCTACCTATGGCTACGCGCCCCCCCCCCCGTGAGCACGCCTAGTGGGGACAAAGTTAGTGGATGGGACAGTGCTGGGGTTGCGAAGAGAGGCGGAGGCAAGGACAGGAACGAGGACGCCAGTGGAAAGAAGTAACATAAATGGAAAATAGTGTAGCATCGATGTGCAAATTCAATCCATCATTGATAATAATACATCGACCTAAAACCATCTGTGTTTCTAAACATTGATGCTTTAAAGATGGAACAGACTTCCTTTGGCTCGAACGCAAACTTATATATATATATATATATATATATATATATATATATATATATATATATATATACATCAATTATTATTTCATTATTCAACTTTTACAAAATTGTGATTATAGAAATTATTCATTCACAAACAAAACATCGAAAACGTAAAAACATCCGCTTTTTCACATCGATGTTTCTCTACAAAAGTATCGATGTTTTGAAAACATCGACATCGATGTCTCATCCCTAGGGGAACGGACAGTGTGGCCAGTCATTTCCTAAAAACCATTTCTCCCACTTTTCCAGTTTCTTTCAGAACATTTTTTTTACACCTTTCATTGGTGAGATTTGTAGACTATTTCTTACTACATAAAGAAAATATAAAAGCAAGCGTGAAACTAAATTGTTATCTCATGCATTTCGCCGTGATAGAAAAAAACTTTTAAAAATCTCAACCAATAGGAAATGAGCAAAACACAATATTATACGTTTTCTTTAGAAATAATATCTAGTTTTATAACAATCTCAACATTTTCCCGGGTTTATAATGATTCATCCTCAAATTCCCTGATTTTCCCCGGCTTTTCCAGAGCAGTGAAATTCCCTGATTTTCTCCTGACTTCTAACTATTCATCAACAAATTCCCTCATTTTTCCCCGACTTTCCCAGAGCAGTGAAATTCCCTGATTTTCGCTTGAATTCTAACTATTCATCAACAAATTCCCTTATTTTTTCCGTGACTTTTCCAGAGCACTGAAACTTCCTGATTTTTCCTGGTTTCTCCAAGAGTGGCTACCCCGTGCGGGGCGTGGGCGCGGGCGAAGACCTGCAAGGCGCCCGCGAGCCGTCTGCGCCGGGGCTTCCGCCGCGCGCCCGGCAATTTAACTTCCAGGAGCTGAAATGCGACCGCCCGCCGTCGCCGGCGCAAGCGATGCTTCTCCCCTTTTACGGCCTCTCGCTTCTTCAATTTTCCTAGACCTCGTCTTGCCCACCAACGTCTGCTCAACACTTCCGGAAACACTTCTTTCCAATCTCCTACGGCGGAGAGATGGAATCACGACAATGCAACATTTTTATACAAATTAAAAAAATATATTAATTTTTTATACAAATTAAAACAAATTAACGATCAAAACTAAATTTACGCATGTTTATTCGCAAAATAAAGGATTTTACTTTTTTTTAAAGGGTTAATAATGCAAAACAAATACATCCTATACATTTTTGCGATCACATTTAAAATTCAAAAGCTAAACGTTATTACACAAAAACATGGAAAACATGACAGGTGTTTAATGTACTTTACGTGTACTGTATTAGTTTGAAATTATATATTTAAATTTAAACACGGTAAAAAAGAATAATAAAGATAAAGTCACTCGAGAGGAAAGCGAAAATGCGATATACACAGGGCCTCAAAGAGTGGGCGACACTTCATGGCTGAAATAAGGCAGTAGGCGACAAACGTATACAACCAAACAAACCAGCTTACGGCTCAAAGGAAACGAATGGCGACACTGGTCCCAACGAAGCCGACATAAAGTGACTCTGCGCGTCAGGCTACCATACCACCCGTCGCCATCGTCCGAGGGCCGAGAAAGGCGAACCGCTTCCTTGTCTCTGTCCACGCCCATGAACGAATAAGAAACAGGCGGCAGATTAACACTTGAGACTGGGACTTCAAAGCGTCTGTTTAGATTTTCGAGTCGACTTGGATTTGTGATAATAGGGACTTTTAACACGGCGTGGTGTACAGCAATATCTCGTCCACTCTATATCACTTAAAGAGTATCTGGGCATGCTACACTTGATCTGCGTTTGAACAGAAGGTCAATATTGTTGTCTATTGCCCGTACGGTAGGCTGTGCTTAAAGTCCCCAATAAAAGTAAATTTGGTCAAATTCTAAAGAGTTATACTGTATTCTTTGTGAACTCATTTTCTTCGGCATCTTACCAGACCCCTCACAAATCCTTGAAAACTTGCTTGCCTTTCCTTTCCCATCGCAATCATTCTGTCTTTCTATCTCTGTTCTTAACCACCATTAATTTATGTAATTATGTTACTTCACTATTTCCGGTGCAATTAAAAAACTTATATGATAGAATTCTTGAAAGGGCAATCAAATGCGAGATGCGTTAATGGAAAGTCGTGACACAGAAACCAAAACCCTATTATTAATACTGTGCTTAAATATAATAACAAAGTACGCATATTCGGGGGCTACAAAATTACATCTCAGTAAAAAAGAGAGCCCGCCAACATTCTAATATTGAACTCCGAAGGAAAATATTTCTCTAAAAAAAGCGAAGATGTAGAATTGAACCCAAGAAAAAATAATGAAGTAAAATAATTCATACCTTTCAGAAGCAAAAAAATAAATAAATAAATAAAATGATAAATGGACGTCGCAAATTTTCGATGAAAAAACTGGTTGTACGGTTCGTTAAATTTGCGAGAAAGTTGTGGATAAATTGACTACATCTCGTAAATTTGAGTGAATATTTCAATTGTAAATTTGAGTACATATTTGAGTGTATATTTCAAACGATTTAACATTAAGACGTTTCCCGAAACTCAGTCCCCACGGTCCAGCTCCGCCATTTCATGCGACGACGCCCACTTCACCTCCTCCGCCTCTCCGCCCGCAGAGCGCGGCACGTGCGGCGCCCGTCCGGTCGGCCGGCCGGCGCGGCAGCGCGGGGCGCCGCGGCGTCCCCGCCGCGGCCGGGCCCCGTTCGGACCGGTCCGCCCCCGCCCCCGAATCCGGCGCCGGAATTTATGGGGGTTCCAACTTTCCGCGGCGGCGGCGGCGGTGGGCGCGCACGCAGGCGGTGCGCGGAATGTGCCCGTGCGGCTACGCACCGACCCGCGCACGCCGCCCCGACCACTCCCAGCGAAATCGGAAGGAAAGGAACAAGAATCCGATCCATACTTCTGCAAGCAAGTAACAGAGCGGTACGAGATGGCGGTATGTGGTACTGTTGGGTAATTGGATATTAAAATGAAATGGAATCTTGGCCCTTCGGGAGAAACAAATTTCGCCCTGAAGAAGGTCGTAGAATTACGAGTGAAACGTCAGTAATCACGTGTAGGATAAGGCATCACCCCGTCGACAAAATTTCATTGTCGCAACCTCGACAGCACATTCTCTTCATTTGATATCGTTGCGATTGATTAATGCTAAATTGTTTCGTAGTTGTAAATACAACACAAGACATTGGAGAAGATGCATTATTAGTCGCCAAAAGTATAAATATCAGTATTGCTCTCGTTTCTGACATAGAAAATATCTATTGCAAGGTTAATCAACCAGTTTTGTCCTTCCATTGCTTTCTATAAATATCCTGTCAATAACATTTCGTTATTTTTCTCACCATTAAGAACAAAATGTCTATTAGAATACCCCTTATTTAAAGGCGTGAAACTTCTCACCAACATCAGCGATGATTTTCACAACAATACCTGGCGTTTCAACGTTATATTTGAATAAATGTAGGTTACTGTAGCTGAGAAATAGAAGAGTATAGTACGAAACGATTGTGTTTCAGCGTAGGAAGAGAGACTCATCGGGGCATCAAAGCCGTAGGTTCTCCCAAGTTTTTTTCCCGTCTTTCAGGGATGTTTCGCCACAAAGGAAATCCTATAATGGAGTAGCCTTGTCGTGGAAGGCAGCGAGGACTGACGTGTTCCATTCATGTTACCTCATCGTGATCAACTAAAGAGGATTAAGCAGAAAGCCTGTTTCAAGCATCAATCCATCGCATGGTCATCCTACGCTAGTGTGCAACCGGTTTGTCGGTCAAGATTTCCATTTTCAGCCACTCATTCCTCGTTCTTTCGATCGCTTCTTCTCATTTAATTACGTCCCCTCGTATCATGTCGTCCAATGTAAAATATGTCACGTTACACCTCAATTTACTGTCGAGACTAAACTAACTTTGACAATCATTTACCATAACTTGCGTTATTTTCATCAAACAAAAAATATTAGGTATATCACCGTTACAAGAATAGTTCAGCTGTTTCTAACATTAAAAAAGAAGCGCCATCAACGCCGACCCAAGAAAGTAACACTTGTTCTCATGCGTAAAATTCGCCACCTGAAATTCCGAAAGAGCAGAAAACAAGTTCCCGAATTTCAATCCCTAAAGCACGTCAGTTCTGCATTCTTCTCCGAAGTTCACACATTCCAGGTGATTCATTTCGAGGACATCTGTTCGTGACTCAGAGGGAGCGACGCTCGCGTGCCTCTGCTAAAAGCGGCTTTCGGCGGCTCGGAAAATCGAACGGACTCCATAAGACACCAAAGTTGGCTTCGTTTCCATGATTGCCTAGATCGTTGCGCCCAGCATCCTCATCCCACTGCATTCCCCTCATCTCAACAGCCAAGCGCCATCTTTCTATCGTCTTTTATTACTGAGGGCTTTGGAAAGCGTCCAACAAAAACGCAACGGAGATGGTTCGGGGCACGCGTTTTCTTATTTTACAGAAAAAAAGAAACCTTGGTAGACCAATTTTAAGGAACCTCGCATAACGACTTTAGAAGAGTGATATATATGTTTCTGAAATGTTTAAAGCCCAATTTCTCATTAAAACCCTACGGAACTTTTCCGAAAGCAGATACATTTATAACCTAAAAACATAACCCCACTCTGATCCAAACATTATTATATTGTGCCAGCAATGCTCAACGAAATCATTCTTTTATTTCCTCTTTACAACATTTGTGGTCGAGCTGCTTTACTCAGTGACGAAAGTGTATTTTTAAGACAGCTTGTAGAAATATTTTTTGACAACATAAAATATCGGTGTTCATAGGCACTAGATCAATATACTTCCTACAAGAGATACGACCTAGTACATCTATTAAAATCGGGAAGCCTACCCGTTGAATAATGTATTGTACCTGGAATTTCAATTCGTATATATGGATAAGAATATTCGATGAATGATAATGTGAAGATGTACATTCATTGAATTTTCTGAAAACAACTTGGAAAGGTTTACAACCAATCTCTTCATGCTAAATCTGCTGACACGTATATGTTGTATATCTTTCAGAACGCTTATTTTTTCAAGACAAAGCTGCTTCTACGGCAAGGCGAAACAGTTACTGTTTCTATTCTTATTACTATTATACCAAAGCACGATTACACTTACTAAAATACTAGCCCTTGAACACTGATATAATAAAAAATACTTTCCATTATCTTCAATAATTCAACATTCTCACTGACTTCATTTACATACCCAAATATGTATTAAAGAAGATTAAATGATTAAGGTTATGATCACAGCATTAGAAATATATCAGGAATAGGTTCGAATGAACAGAAATTGCTTCTTGATTTGGTGTAAGACCAATTTATTTACATGAAATCTGGTTACTTGAAACGAGGAAATTTCAGTCGCGGGGAAGAGTGAAGAAGAAGAAGCTAGATAAATGTATTACTCAAGAGTTACAAAGTAACTGATCTTCAGAGGTTTATTCCAAAACAGTATCTCGTTATTCACATAAAGAGACATGATATTTCTGAATGTAATAATTATAGTATATCAATTTACAATATGTTAGAACGTATTTGGCGTTTTTGAAAGCCGATCTGAAAAGTTCCCTAGAGAAACAATGATTATCACTAGATTGAGGAATTTCAAAAGGGAATGGACTTCGGTTCGAAGTACGACTTTTTAATTGGCAGCTCAGATGCACTCCAGGAGTGAAAACCAGGGAAATAAGAGCTGTTTTAAGAAGAAAAGACGAGGACATTGAGGTCAAGAAAGTTGATCCATTACGAAGAACGGTAATATGGTTCTTGATCTGTTAGGATTCACGACGAAATCAATTTAGCAATGATCTTAGAAGTACTGTTGGTATTTTGGTCCATTTGTCATATTCCCCGCCTAAAATCGAAAGCTTAGGCCCCGCCTTCGGCGTCGTGCAGCGCGTCTGTCGGTGGGTCGGCGGTCTGGCGCTTGCTGCGGCCCGGAGCGATCGCGATGGCCTTCGTCTGCCGCGGGTCGCGGGCCACCCATGCCGAACGGCGGCGGCGGCGGAGACGGGACGGAACGTCGGCGGGGGCGGGGACAGGGGCTCTAGCTGGGCGGGGCGGGGCTCGGAGCTGGGGCTGGGGCTGCGGCGACGGGGTCGCGACCGCCCGGCCGCCCGCGGCCGGCATTGTTCGCCGCCGCCGCCACCACCGCCACTGCGCTGGACGCCGCCGCCCCCGCCGCCAGCGACGGCGCGGAGCGGAGCGGAGAGGCACGGGCGAGCGTGAGAGCGGACCGGGCACACGCGCCGCCCAACTCGTGGAGCATTATACGTCGCACTGGACTTTCCTGTTCACCTTACCGGCGACCACGGACGCTCCCGCTACATTCCATTCTAACATTCCCAAGGATACCAAAAAATGAAAATACGTGCTCCACTGGATTCAATCCCACTCCACACTTCACAGATTCATAGCTCTAAAATGAATGGAAGTCTCACTAAAACCGACAATTTAGTTTCTAACAATGCAATAAAGAGCCTTCAAAATGGTCAAATAAAATTTAACTTTAAGCTTTATATTCGTATGTATATTTTTTTAATTATATGAATGAAAACAGATTTATTTCGAAATATAATGCAATGCGAAATTGAAATGGTAGAAATGGATGTGTAAAAAATACTGCAGAAAACAGTCAAGGGAGCCGACAGATACTGAAAGTGAATGAGTGACCGCCGGACGTAGATGACACAGACGGCCTGGAGGAAGCGCACGTTGCGGCAACACGTGTGCAAAACAGCGGCATGAAGCAGACGTCACGAGGTAACTGAAAGAATAAATAGCACAGACAGGCTTCACGAGCGGAGTGGAGTGAAATTTTAATTTCGCCAGAGTGATTTTGCGCGTGACCTCATGTGACTATGACCGCGTCAGTGAACGAGCAAGCGAGAGACTGAGAGATAGAGAGAGGGGGTGGGAGGGAGAAGGAGGAGACAGGAAAGCGGAAAAGAGTGAGACTGAGGCAGAGAAAGAGAGGAACAGTGGGAAGGAGAAAGGGGTGACAAGAAGAGCGAGAGAAAGAGGAGCGGAAGAGAGAGATGGAGAGAGGAGGAGAGAGAGGAGAGAGAGATGGAGAGAGAGGAGAGAGAGAGATGGAGAGAGGAGGAGAGAGAGATGGAGAGAGGAGGAGAGAGAGATGGAGAGAGGAGGAGAGAGAGATGGAGAGAGGAGGAGAGAGAGATGGAGAGAGGAGGAGAGAGAGGGAGATAGGAGGAGAGAGAGGAGAGAGGAGAAGAGAATGGGAGTGAGAAGGAGAGTAAAGAGAGAGCGAGAAAAGAGGAGAGAGCGAGAAAAGAGGAGAGAGCGAGAAAAGAGGAGAGAGCGAGAAAAGAGACGGAGAGAAAAGGGGAGATATATTGAGAGATAGAGGTAGAAAGATGAACAGCGGGAGAGAGAAAGAGAGCAAGAACATGTCGGATATGAGTGGAAGCAAACGATACGCGCGGGAAGCGAGGCGCGAACGCGAGGCGTGTGGCCGGGCGATGGGCCGTGCGCGTGTGTGGGCGTGAAGTACTGCAGGTCGCGCCGGGTCGAGTGGCAACGGTCAATGCTCGCGTTGCGGCGAAGAGAGCTTTAAGAGAAACCCGGCCGCCCGACGCGTCGGCCGGAGCTCCACAGCGAGACCCCCTGAGCCGGGGGATTCCAAGTTGAAACCGGGCCCTATTCCGCGAGTTCTAGCGGCGCTACTCTCCGCACGAAGCTCAGCCATTTAAAAAACTCTTTATCCCACACACAACAACGACCCAGGCAGAAGCCAGAGAAGCAAACTTCAATAATATATGTAGTATTTAATGCGTTAATTGTTACATACAATCGTATAAGCACATTACTTCGTTTTAAAATACCATGAGCGTATGTTTTTCACCCTCACAATTAGAAACACTTTCCTTTTGTTTCCATCAATTTAAAAAAATCTCAATACATCTGCAAGCACTGAATAACACGCAAATCATTATAGAAGTAGCAAACATAATTATTTGTTTCATTAGTAATGTACTGTTCACGTGTCTTCACGTCGAATATTAGTATACGAAATATTGAATTTAACGCTCAAATTCTAAATCTTCCAAAACCTCTTGGCATACCGTCATAACATCGCAGTGTGCGCGAGTTCACACAAGGTGTTGAATCTTGCACCTGCTATCCCTCTCTTAATATATTCCCTACATACGCTTCTTTTAAAATTAAATAATGTGAAAAGATCGCATTAACGAACTTCCTTCTTTAACGCGCTAGCGGAACCAGAAATGACTGAACAGCAACGATAAGCCACGCTTCTCCGCTCTCCGGACAGCCCAATGCAGTTCAGTTTCCTTCCCTTTCAGTTTTCTTAAAATCCCTCGTTCCAGATGCTCGAACGAAACCGTGTTTAAGTGCCACATCACACCTTTCATCTCGCCATCGAAACTCTCGTAGCTCGAAAGGTACCTCCCTTGTTGGCCGAATGCCACCTTCACTCACGCTTCCTCCCCCCTCCCCCCTTGTGAAGAAGAGGGTGCTTTACCGCGTGGTGGAGTCCCACAAGAATTCTACCTGTGCAGTATAATCTGTCTTAATCGGCTCACCCCTTCCACGAACCCCTCTTTCGGCAGGGGCCGGTGGCACCAGTGTCCCGTTTCGTATAGAATTTCCAGTCGTCTGAGGGTGGACATTCCTTTCCAGCAAGCACAGAGAAACTGAGACTAAACGACCTCACTACACGGTAGGTAACAGATTTACACCTCTTCCACACCATTGGACTTTCTGAACTTCCATGGAAGACTTCAACAGAGGAATGAAGTACTATTTTTAGTTTTCAGGGGTTGAAATAGTAAGTTTCTGAAAGCAGACACTCTTCACAATATTTCAACTACAGTGAGATCATTGCAGAAATTGTCACATAACTACTAATGGATTTAAAAAAACTGAATCCCGCAATACGACGCTCGCAAATCGTGTCTCTCTGACCCGCAGTTTGAACACTCTATAAAATATTTTTATTAAAATAAATGCTCTTTTTTAACATTTTTTTACCGTACTCTTCATTCTTGTGGCTTATTAGCCAATACAGTAGAGCGAATGAAAGGAAAATGTAAAGCAACAAGCAGAAAACTATGAAGTAAGGGAAGTTGGGAGTAAACTCCCAACTGTTCCCACCATACTTTCATCACGAAAATAAATATTTGATAATACCCTGCATTAAGCGCTTCAACGTCGAGACTTTATCCCCAGTGGCATCCGGTCTGGCCCAGGCTTCGCCATTATTATAGCATCTCCGGCGCGCACACCTTTTCACTCTTATTACCGGACGGCGCGGCGGGGCGGGACGGGACGGGACGAGCAGCAGGAGCGGGTTAGAGTGCAGCGGGGAGCGGGGGGCGCGAGGCAGTGGGCGGCGGGCGGCGGCGAGCGCGCGATTGGGCGAGACACCGGGCCCGCATTCCAGGGCCCCGAATCGGCGTTGCTGACCTCGAGCACCGGCGGCGGTGGCGGCGGGCGCCGCGGCGGCGACCACGGTGGCGGCGGCGGTGGCTTTAGGCAGCCCGCCGCCGCCGCCGCCGCCCGCCGTCGTCGTCTTTTTAGGCGCGGTCTCAGCCACGCGGAGCGCCGATTGGCTTCGCTCGCTCGTTCCGTCAGCATACCGCAGCTTCCAGCCCGTCCCCAGCAAGTCGCAAACACGTGTCGTTCACACGGATCGACAACGGCATTTGGAGGCTGCTATGAAGACGGTCCGTTACCGCCACCAACACCTTCGTCCGTTTTCGTCTTCCAAAATTGTCTTGCGCAGAAGCTGTATTAAAAATAACCCAACAGTCAACCGAACGGAAGCGCAAATTTTTTGGCCACAAAGGCAAAACGCGCAAACTACATTAAGGTACACGCTTACTGACGTAATCCGCCTTTCTTCGCAGCTGCCAGCGTTCTCTCAGGGGAGTGACTTTCGTTTTCGGCGTTGCCCTTTGGCGTTCCGAACGTGTAATTTCCTGTCGCTCCGTGACATTGCAGCTTCTGTCCTCTCTTTCACGTTGTCAGGCGGCGACCGGTCGTGCGCGCTGGCGGTCACTCCAGTTCCCAGCGGCGGCTGCCAAACGGCCTTCCCGGCAGCCGCGAAATCGATGCGAGCTATGCAGATCCAGATATCCGAGCATTCCTTTCGACGTGTGAAGCAGTGAATCGTATCTGCTCAGTGCCACATCAGGCAAGACTGGCATGGTGTTGTCATTACTTTTAAGTAATAGGAAGCTTAAATAAGAAATTCAAAACCCAACCAATCGTTTACATCTGTAAATAAGTCAATAGCTTACAGCAGATTACGTAATCAACTACATGCAAATGCAGCATTCATACGCAAATACATGCATAGGGAATCTCCATCCAGACCTCGTGACTTAAATAATGTATTTTGAAAAACTTCACATTTCAGTGGCATGCAAGCAAAATCCCACGGAACTTATGAACATAGAAAGTTCCTGAAATGACAGCTGCTCATAAATTTAAGCACCCAACTTCTATGTTTGTTTTTTATTTAAAGGGAGAGTGAGCCTTGCTTTTCGTCTGCAAATGACCTCAAGCTCCAGTGACCCCTAGTCACACTGAGAAAAATAACTTCCAAGAGAGAATCGGCAAAACATCAATAATTCATCCCTGTGATTGTGGACCCTTTCCGACTAGATGCGATCACATGTTAGCGACATGAGCATGCTCTGAACGCACGTAGTTGACAAGCTCAAGATGTCGTTGGTGCACAGAAAAAGTAAAAAAAGTCATTTTGCAGGAGAATGTTTTTACCTTGAACAAATCCGTTTATTTAGTAGCTAGACATATTTTATCGGCTGTCGTGGGAACTTTCATGAATCGTTTACTAGTAAAAATGTACTATTGTCTACACGTGTTTCTTCGGTTAACTAAAAAACTCACGATTTTTAAGACGTGACATTCTTTTTTGTGCACCTACGATATATGTGATTTAGGCGTCAACTACTGAGGTCGTTAGTCCCGTACGTGTAGTGCATATTTTTACTGGCGGTGATCTTCGGCGCCGGATGCCAAGATCCGGCGCCGACCTACAGTCGGCTAGCGAGGTATCCCCATCCAGGTATGTCCCACCAGCGGGGCATCGTCCCAGCCGGGACCAGCTCTAAGTTCCCGACATGTGTGGGAGTGTAGCGCATGTTAGTGTGTGTGTGTGAGAGAGAGAGTTATGATGAGGATAGGACAAGGAAAAGGAAGGAAAGATCGCGCGGGGCCCGTGGCCCGTTTGTTACGGTACTGCTCCGGCATTCGCCTGGTGTTGATCGGAGAAACCACGGAAAACTTTCTATCAGAGCAACCGGTCTCGAGAATTTTCCTCCAGACAGCGACTGAATTCGATCTAGCTGACAAGATAGTGTCGATAATCCTGGCACCGTCTGGTCTCGAACTTAGGACCTCCCGGTCAGCGGCACTGCAGTGACATCAGTTGATGCACTGAGCCACCTCTCCCGGTGGTGGCTTGGAGAATCGGGTCACTGTGCCACAGCGTCCGCGAGGTGCGGGGCGGGGCGGGGCGGGGCGCGGAGGCGAGTGGCGGGCCGCGGCAGGAGAGGGTGCGGGCCCCGCTCGGCGATGGCCGCGTCGTAAAAGCTCCCCCGCGCGCAGGCGCCCGTCTCCTCCCTCGGCACAAGCGGGCGACGCTACGCGACGCGCCGCGGCGCCGCATTGAAGTGCGAGGTGATGGCGGCGGAAGCGATGCTACAGGGGAAGGCGAGTCATTTTGTTTCGAGTAGTATCTGGGCGCAGTAAAGCACACACTTGCCTTTTGGTCACGCTAGATTCGGATGCCGTGGTCACAACACGCAATACTCAATCGGGTTCGTGAATAAGCGCGTGTCTTCAAGTTTCTAGATATTCCTCCGCTTTGAATAAAGAATAGTTGAAAATAAATAACATAACGATACAGGAAATGTTGGAGTTGCTCAACGTCATTTAATGGCACCTACCACAGGTGCTTGTCGGTAACCGATTGTATGGTAGTATGCAACTTGTGAGACTGAATTCTGAATGAATGGAGCAGGAGTATCGCCTCCTCCAATTCGTCTTATAAATACAATCGCTTATCACCCTTCAAGATTCAATAAAGCAGGATAGCGTTGAGTTAGCGTTGTTATTTGCATTGGTGATGATCTAGGCGTTGAAATACGCCCGGGTACAGGTAGGTGTTGGAGTCTGCGCTGCCGTTGGAATGGCGTTCGTTCAGTGGTCGTTCCGAGATGGAATTCGAGATGGCGTTGTTCCCGGCCGAGGTGCATTGTAGGTGGAGGGGTTGTTGGAGAAGGCGATGGCGGTGAAGGAGGGTGGAGCGGGGGCCAGAGGGAACAGTGGATGTGGAGGGTGCCGAAGGCTCGCCGTGACTCACCGAGCCGCCGACGCCGCCGGTCCGATCGAAGTCCATGAATGCATTACGCGAAGCCCCCCGCCGCCGCCCGCCGGCCGCCAGGCACCCGCCACAAGGCGGCGCGGAATCCCAAGGACGGCGGGGGACACACGGCACCCACCCGGGCAGCATCGCCAGCATCGCCCGCACACTGCCCAGCGCACGCCAACGCGCAACACCAGCAGCGAAGCGGTGCCACTCAAATGCACTTTCGTTGGCTTAGCGTAGCATCTTCGGCGGGTATTTTCATGGAAAAAATGTTTAATTTGGGCTTTACAAATAAATACAAAATAAAAATAAATTTTCAACATGTTACAGTTGTCTAGCTCGCTCATTTGCGGACATAGAAAGTTACATGAAAAAGTATCGATTAAAATACTTCTTTAAATGAAGTTAAACGCAGATTACTCGATTTCTATACAAGAATTAAGAGACAAAAATAACTATTTGAAAGGTTTATGGGTTTATAACTATCTGAAAGGCTTTTGTATTTTAAAAATAACTATATCGTTCCTATTTTCTCGTTCGACATTACTACCTTTCCAAGCTTTTAGCAATACAAATTATACTTTGTGATATTTCAATTACATTTCTTCGGTCGTAATGAGCATGCCAGAAATCTCAGCAGGTCGCTGCAAGAGAACTTCAGTTTTAGTAATTTTTGTATTGTTTATTACGCATTAATAAGGCTTAATGGTATGTAGTTTCCAAACAACGTTTAAAAAATCTGAGAAAATAAATACTGATAAGATTAAAAATAGAAACATTAGACATATACTTCGCTCAGTAGAACATAAATGGCACGAATGAATATAACTGTATGCAAAATGGTAAAAATTCGAAATTAGAATAAAATTACCAGAAACACATCTCAATAAGCCAATATTAAATAATTACCTCTCATATAAAGAATATTAAATTGCGGTATTGACATTTAAAAAGCTCTCAAACAAATCAGATAATAAATGTCTATAAAATCAATCTCGAAAAACTAAATTCTCGAATATTTAGACATTTTGAAAGAAACGTCATAAAGTATCAAATCAGAGCACTAAATAGCGCTTAAATATAACATGAAAGAAATAATTTTCATAGAGTATTCTTTGTAATTCAATGTCCTATAATAGGCTTGTGCAAATGGGACAGAAATATTGGTCAGGCAGTAGATAAAACAAATACTATTTTTTTCTTTTGTGGCTTCTTGGTATCTTCCGCAACCCACACGAATTGCTTCAAAATTTAGTAGTTCACAGCACGAAACAGGCCATTCCCAATTCTCACGATGTTGCTATTGATTTAAAAGTAAATCAATAAGCTAATTGAATTATTTGTGAGCAACGGGCTATTTTTACACAAATCCTCAATGAATTTATTATTTGGTTTGGGGCAGTAGATTTTACAAGGACGTTTTTGAGGAAAGTCAAGAAAGCAGGAGTACGTATTCGACTTTATTTATTCTTGTTAGTATCCGTGAAATATCATCTACGACAGAAGTCGTTCACGAGCATTTAAATGCTTCTCCTCAAAATCCAGAAACATATGTTGCCTTGAATTTAATTTTTTACTGGCAATGACGGTACTTACTCGAAGTATCCAGTAAGGCAGTAGTTATTTCTGTTCACAATGGAGCGCATCCCACCACTTAACTCCAATTTTACAGCAATCATCCCATCACGCCACCTTCCCTTTCGATCTCCCCAAAGGCTTTCGGTTCCTCGGGTCTCGCCCTCTTGAGTCCTTTTCGAATCATTCACTCACCGTCAGCGACCTGCGAGAATTTGCCGAATAAAGGGCTCAGTGGGTTCCACTACGAAGAACTGGCTGGCTT
>BLKR01015277.1:0-87014 GCA_011170035.1 Teleogryllus occipitalis | reverse complement strand
CTTAGTGCCCGAGAATCGGGAGAGAGGGCGGGGAGCTGCTAGCAGGACCCCGGAGGGTCGGACTGGACTAGCGGGGCGGAGCATAGGCAGGGTCAATTAGGACCGACATGAACCGACGGAGGGGTGAAAGATCAGCAGAGGTAGTTAGGGCCGAACTGAACCGACTAGTGGTGATGGGAGGTCGGCAGGGCCCGGTTGGGGCGATTTCAACTGACGGAGGAGCGGAAGGTCTGATGAACACACTTGCGACGAGCTACGAGTCGCATTCGTCCCCCCCCCCCCTTGGGGAGGCTGGGCCAGGGCCTTTTAACTCCATATAACGCGGTGGATACCATTGCTGTGGCGCGCTCTACAGTATCACCCTCTTACAGGAACTAAAGTTAATCTGAGATAATTTGTAGTAGAAAAGTACATCTTCATTTTTGCCCCGGCCGGAAATCGAACCCGGGACCGCCTCACAAAGCTGTCCGTGAGACACATTAGAGGCTGGTCATGGGTTTACTAGACAAATAGCATACCTACTTAGTAATACCAAAGTAATGAACACTATTAGATCACTATTAATATGACATTTTATTTTCAGGGCAAAGTGTTTGCGTAAATACCAGTGAAACACATAAATTGGTGGTGAATCTGGTGGCTATCCTTGCTATGTTAAATGCCACCGAAGCGGTGCTGAGCATTGGTTTGATATGGGGTGCTACTAAAGTAAGACACATTTCTTTCTTTATACATATGTGTGCGAGAGTTCTGAATTAGTTTGCCATAAAATTGAGTGTCGAACAAATTTTCAAAATACGAGGGACATTCAATAATTAAGGATACGAATTGGTCTGGAGAGGTAAACGTTTATTTTTACAAAGAGAACTTGTCTACTTTTCAATATAATCCTCACCAACATTTACGCACTTGTCACAACGGGTTACCAGCGTTTTTTGTAACTGCTACAAATAACTCTTTACCTTTGTGTTTGAAACAATTTATCACAATTTTTTGACAGCCTCGTCATCCTGGAACTTCTTCCCACGTTAT
Organism: Teleogryllus occipitalis; assembly: GCA_011170035.1. Lineage (NCBI taxonomy): Eukaryota > Metazoa > Arthropoda > Insecta > Orthoptera > Gryllidae > Teleogryllus > Teleogryllus occipitalis. Next base: position 85,982 of record BLKR01015277.1, on the reverse strand, counting down.
ACCTTCTTCAGTCGACGAAACAAATGGAAACTAGATGATGCAAAATTGGGGCTGTAAGGGGGATGAGTCAGTACCTTCCAACCCATTTTGTCGATGGTTTCACGGCTTTGTTCAGCAGTGTGAGGAAGTGCGTTGTTTTGTTTGAGAATCATATCTCTTCTATGAAGTCCATGACATTTCTTTCTCATGGCTAGCTTCATCTCGTTTAAAAGCATATTTGAGGAGTATTGGCTGTTTATTATACGCTGCTCTTCGCGATAATCACACAAAACGCGTCTACAGCGTCCCGAAACACAGTCAACATAACTTTTCCTGCTGATGCGGCCAGAACGGTGTTTGTCAGTAACTGAGTCTCGACCACTTTTGAACTGTTCTACCCCTTGAAAAAAATATTGCGGTTCTTACAAATTTCACCATACATTTATATATATATATATATATATATATATATATATATATATATATATATATATATATATATATATATTAGCTGGTTTTTCACCTTCAACAAGTACAAAATGAATCACAGAACGTTATTCAACTAATGTGGAATTTTTAAGTGGACTTGCCATCATTCAACTTAATTTTGAGGTTATGAACACAACAGTGCTAATCTTTCAGATGGTCAGGACTCATCGCAGTGATGCCAACTTAAAGTCACAAAATTACCAAACTTGTTCTACCCACTGTTTTTTCTCCAGACCATTTTGTCTCCTTAATTATTGAATGACCTACGTATATTGTAAATAATATTATTTTTATTACAGAAATTAGAAAGTTGGGTATCAGGGTGGTTGACAGTGACAACTTTTTGGATTGTTCTACATAGTACACTAGCCATTGCATATGCTTTTGCTGCAAGGGATGGATGGGTGATAACTCTAACGGCAGTTTTAGGAATATTTTTTGTTGGTAAGTTTCAGTTACAGATTATTTCAGTTGTCATTAATCATTAGGCATTGGACGTAGTTATTTTCTTGTTTCATTGACAAGAATTATGAGCCAATATTTTAAAACATTCTAAACATTACAATTTAATGTATTGAATATTTTTTATCCTACAGCAATTTTATTTTCATTTCAGGAACAGCTCTATTAGCGGTGCTTACAGTATTAAGTTACCGTAATGAAATGCTTAATTCACCTTTTCGCTACAGTGTGCTTGGTGAACCAGACACTGCATTTCATCGAGTCTCTGCTCCAAAACTACAAACAAATAATGTAGCGAGCACAAAGGTTTTTCCTGAAGGAGTTTGTAATGAAACAATATCCAAAATGTTTACTTCTGAAAATGCAATGAGTGAAGTAAAATCATGTGTATGATGTAAAAGATCCTTGTGTTTGTTTATTAGTTTTAACTAAATTAATTGTAGAGTACTTCACTGTGTTAATTGTGCCAACAAATTGTGATCAACATTAAGCTTATTAGTTCTTCAATCACTTACAAAATATATTTTAAATTACTCTTGAATGAAATGGAAGTCATGCTTGGTACATTCAACACGAATAAAATGAAAGAAAAGATATAATTTTCATTTGAAGTTACAATTGTAAATTTTTACTTGTTACTTGGTTAATTGTGTTCTTAAATTTTATTAGAAGGGATTTTATACGCTTCCTTATAATAAGAGGAGGGAAAGATTCAATTTATACAAACTGTGTATTAATTTCTGAAAACAGTATAATTTCTAAAAGGATATCCGTGGTAATATTTCAGGATGATCAAGAAGTCACAAGCTCTTTCTTCTAACTTCAACAATTGATTTTCTCAGATCTTTAATGAGATAATAAATCTTATATGGATTGTAATTGCAAAACTATTTCATATACAAGTATATATAGGAGTGTTACTAAGTAACTTGAAATTGTAGTGCAAATACACTCAAATACTCCTTTTAAAATATATTTAGTAGTTTATAAAAATGCTTATATACATTAAAAAATATTTGGTAACACACTTTTTTGGAAGTGTTGATCTATGTAGATTTGATGATTGGTAAGAATCTGTTGTAACTGTTAGTAGTTTTTACTGCACAATACAATAAAAATAACTTCTTTAATACCCCAAAATGTTCTTTGGGACCCTTTTAATATATTCGTGGAAAGATTTTGTAAGCTGATTGGGTTCGGTGGAAATATGCATAATAAACGCGTGAGAGATATTTCAAAACAAATGTGTGTATTTTTTTAAAAAACAAAAGAATATAGAAAAATAGCTTTTATGTCATCGTAAACAATGAAATGGGGATTGCACGTTTCTGAAAATGCGGAAAGGGTACTCACGGAAAAGTTGGTAAAAACTTTCCTTAAACCTAGTGACATATGAGTAGTCACACTATAACTTTAACATAAAAATAATTTTTTTGACAGATTTCTTAGCCCCCGTCTCACCAATCACACCCCTTTACAACCAATTTTTTTTTTTGATTTTTTTCTGCAAGTTAACACTTTTATCTGATTAAAAAATATTAAAAAGAAAATAATGTATGCTGCCACAAAAACAACGTTTGATCTTTTCTCAGTACCAAATGCAAACAAATTTTTTTAAAAAAAAATAACAAAAATATTTTTTATGGTGTCTTAGAACCCAGTAACAGGATTGAAAAAAATGTAAAAGTTGTTCTCAAAACACAAATTGTGATTTTTTTCATATTTTTTGACAGTTGGACTGTAATTGACAAAAATCTAAAAAATACCATTTTTCAGCCTTGGCTTTACACATACGGTTTGAAAATGACTGCAACTGATAGTGGTGTTCACAGATACTAGACGGACGGGAGTTTTAAAAAACGTTTTGAATATCAAGAGCTCGTTTGTGAAATCTGACTGCATAACGTGTTAGAGGGAGTAAGTTACTACATATTAGAATGGGATTTATCCTCTCTTTCTGTATCAGGGCTTCACAATACGAGTTTTACTTTCGAAAAATCGCCGATTTTTTCTGCAACATTATATAACTTTCTCTATACTACGTATGATTACTCCGTATACACGTACGTATACGAGAAATTAAAAATGGGCCTAATATTAAAGGATGGACCCCAACCATGCTTAATGTTTCCAATATGACTCTCATGTTAAGATTTTAAAATCGCATCTGTTTCGCGTCAAATTACACAAAAACTACTCATTTTTCGAAAAATTGAACGTGAACTTGTTTAAATGTACATCTGTAAGGAATAGATTTCACTAAGAAAATTTTTCTAGCTTCACTGGTATAGTTGTAGGAAGACGTTCCCAAAAAACTTTACTTTTGCAATTTTCAAAAATATTAGAATTTCAACGAAGATGTGACCTGCACTATTATCTCAAGAGTCCTTTACGCTATCTGAAGACAAAGTTTGATAAAAAAATGTGATGCCATTATGAGTAAATTTTGAATATGTTTTTGACGGAGTTCGGCTGAACAGTTTAGGTGTTAGCGTTGACTACAGGCGGACAGATAGACTTGCAGAGAGGTTTTGCCGTTAATCGATTTTTCGGTATCAAGGACCGACAAAACATGGATTCTGGCTACTCCGTGTTTTAGAGGATTTTTCTATAATTAACAGGACGAATTATCCACTTTTTCGTTACCAGAGCTCGACAATAACACTTTTTCTGTCACAAATTCGCCATTTTTCTGGAGCTTCATTACATAACTTTCTCTTCTTACGAGGTACCTTCGTAAGAAGGTAGCGACGTACGGGCGAAAAAGGAAAAAGCGGAAACAGTGTACCCCGTCATATCCCACAAGGGGAAAACGTTGCAGCAGTGGAAGAGCGTAATCGATGTGCACACGCGCGTTGCCGCCCTCGCCACCTTGCTGTGAAGACAATCTCTAGGTCACTGCAGCGCTGACCCACGCGAGCCGTCGCTTACTCCAGGGCAAAGAGAGAACTTTGACAGAAAGCTTGGACTCGTACAGTTGCAAAGCACCACCAACATGACAGAATCTGCTTTGTTTTTATATCAGCTTTTACCTTAAAACAGAGTTTTAATATGTCGCACTTTGCGGGATGATGATTTCAGCCCATAATAGTCAATAAGTAAAGAATTGATTCGGTGGAGAAAGTTGTAGTTTTTCGTTCATTTAAGTTACACAGTGAAACAATAAATCAAGCGGGACTTGATTTCGCAGCCCTGAGTTTCGCAAAATACAACCCTGCGTCACATGACACTGAACATTAGATCAACTTTTCTGAATAACTGTTTTAACTCTAAGCATCACTTGAAAGCTTTAAAATATTATTTGGAATACAGATTGGTATTGGTGAATACAGATTTTCGTGCATCAATTTTTGACCTAGTCCCGTATATTTCGATGCCATTGATTCCAAAAATTACATTAGTTTTGCCCAATCATTTCTATTTTTGTAAATACAGGGTAGCATTTATAAACTCCACTCGAACTTTGTTAGAATTTGGAAATATCACTGGGACACGAAATATGTATAGAACAAGTAAAAAATGTTAACATGAAAATCCGCCGGACGCGCCTCACTAAGCAAGTAAGAAGTAATACACAGATAAATAAAAATAATACAAGAATATTTAGTGTACATTGATGAGGCACAATTCTATTATTTATATTTGTAATTTCAAGGAGTAAACAGTGATAGTTTGCGTACCTTTGAGGAAGCATGGAAGTGGATATACAAGTCATTTTGTTTTTAAAATGTACAAACTGTAATTCGAATTATTTTAACATTCTAAATGAATTGTTTATAGTGCTTGATTTTCTACCAACATTAACTTTTGTTCTGGAGACGTTTTCATGAAACGCCAGGACCAAATTTTACGTCCATTCGGGCCAAGAAAGGAAAGGGATGAGGAAGAGTTCTGAGAAGCAAAGAGGTCACACAGCTGACCTTGCCTTGCTTGCGCCCAACCTTGCGGACTTTGATACCGGGCAGCGGTGCTCACCACGCGACCATGGGCTGCGGAACGCAACGGGCGGAATAATCGATGACCTCTGGACAAAGTACTGGTTCCCTGCGGAAGCAACTATGTCAATACTTACACACACCCAGAACACCTTCGTGTGACTCATTTAGGGCCAATCGTGACACAATGCTGCTGTTCCTGCTCCAGTGGCGTAGTGAGGGGGGCAGCGGGGGCGGTCTGTCCCGGGTGACACCAATTAGAACATTTTAGAATTGGAATTATATAATTTTTCATTTAAAAAGTATATTTCAACTATTCTGAATTACATACAGATTTTTAAAATATTATAAATAAATGTCATGTGCGAATATGCTTGTACTTTTATTAAATAAGGTATAAACTATTCAGTAATAGATATTTTTACATTTAATTTATGGGGGGGTGATACTATTAGTTTTGCCCCGGATGACACAAACTGAAGCTACGCCACTGTCTGCTCACTTTCAGTGCACGCAGTGATATCTTTCAGTAGATTTCAGCGGTAGGCAGAACTATCGATAATTATGAAACACCGAATCCCACTGCTCGAAAATTCGCAATGTGTAGACGATTCCATGAAAGTTTAGTAATTTACACATGCAGATACTTAAAATACGTTTTATTAGAAAACATGACTTTTAATGCGTTCTTTTTAACACTCTGTTTGTTATGTTAGACAAAAGAAATTGATTGTTAAAATGTTGATTTTCAATTTGCGTTGGACCCTTGAATTCCTTGCTAGTGCCGGCCGATTGGTTTCTAAATAGTTTTACAGCTGATAACACTACAAGGAAGAAAATAGTTTATTTGATTCTTAATAATTAAACTACGATTAATATTGGTTTAATAATTATGAGAACGGGAAAAAACCAAAGTTCACAATGAATAAGATACCCCTCCTACCTTTCTTCGGTGTTGTAAATATTTGTTGAAGATTCTTGCAGGATGGTAGCGTTTCCCTTTTATTTTTCGACGTTATCCACCAGTCAACACTGTTCACGTTCATTATTTATTCATTATTTACATCTCTATTTATCTTTCATAACATCAAAAGCTCTGGTACCAATATATAAATACCAATCTATAAATACTATAGAAATAAATCCAAACACCAGCTCCAATTGTTCACTCGGCAGTACATGGGTTATTTTATTTCCCTAATGAGTAAGGACTTGCATTTCAGGAATCGGTTCCTTTTTTGCATTTCAACCCTCTTTCAAAACTAACTTTCACGCTGAACATTGCCACAAAATGCAACTGAATCCGTAATGTAGTTGTTGACCGGCTCCATCACAACTGAGAAGGCTTTTGTGAAAATTCTACGTTAGATAAATGTGCAATGGAGAATCCAAACCAGATTCCCTAAGAGCAAATTCAAACCACAATAACCCATTTCCTCTTCTAACCTCATGTTATTAATTTGTATCTCTTTGTTATTCCTTCAAATCACCCCAACCACATAACACATACATTGGAATTGAGGACTCCACAAAGAGTGGCCTCGCTCATATTAAAGCTAATACCAAATTAGCTATAAATTATTAATATCAAAACTCTCTCGTGAAACGCTAATTCACTGTAGAAGAAAATGGTTTAATAATGAAAAAAAAATATGGGCAGTATTATTGTATCCTACGTACACTTCCAAAAGATGTATGTTAAACGGAAAGAAAATAAATGATTTTTCACGTAGTAATACAATTCATAAATCCCTGTAGGCGATTCGTTAACAGCTTTTGGAATAATTAATTACAAGTGTGATGACACTCTGTGTAGGGTAACTCTCAAATCGCTAACAGGGGCCGTTTCTTCGGAAGATCATCGTGACGAGATTATATAATTAAATTTCTGTTGTTTCTGGATTTTTTTACATTATCTTGAAGATTGTTTGGCATAGAGATCTCTTGGAAGTTCTTCGTCTCATGGATTACTTTTATAGTCATAGTTTTCATTTGGCTCTTCTTGGGACCATGATGGTGAAACCTATCCCAGCGTTTTCAGATCGTGGGAATCATTTATATTAAAATCATTAAATCAGGCTATAAAACTATGTTTATTTAATTTGATATACTTCGTTAAAAAGTAGCGAACATAATCTAATTGTTTTAATATTCATGGGATTGATCACATCTATTATTATTATTATTATTATTATTATTATTATTATTATTATTATTAATTTCACGTTAATGCTACGAATATTTGATGGATGAAGAAATATTCCGTAAGACTTTTTGGTTTCTTAAGACAAGTATTCTTTGCATTCATTCTGAGCAGTCAAAATGCTTGAAAATGTTAAAGTAAAATAGCACCTTTTATGATTTCAATTTTAAATGTATAACTATCCCAATTCCATTAGGCGTTTGCGAGAAAGAAGACATTATGACATTTTAATATTTTGATTAGGAATAGAAAAGAATAATTCTGCAGTTTTCAATAAGTTTCAGGAAAAAGAGGACATTTTGTAATTATCATTAAAATTCATTCTGATACTATTTGACCTCAAAAAGTGAACATGTTCGGGAAAGAGAGGACATAAGGTTACCTTAAGGTAGCGTATCTCTAGAGACTCTTGTACTAACACATATAATAATCTATTTGTTATATTATTAATAAATAATAATCATACAGTGAAATTCTGATTTATTATATTTTATTAATAGTACTATCAATCTGGCAGTAACTGTTTTCAACCCGGTCTGAAGTGTTTACAACGATTTTTGGCCCATTCTGAGAATAGCCAATTGATTAAAAATTGATTCCCAATATCGATCAGGTTTTTGTCCAGTTTCCCTTATCCATTGAGCATATGCTGAAATGGTCCCTTGTTTTGCTTCTGGATATAAATGTAGCTTCATTATGCGCACGTTTTGTTGAGGTCTCCCATTTGCTTGTAGTGGTAGCAGTAGGGCTGAGGGAGAGCTACTATATTGTTGGCAATGCAGATAAATCAAATCTGCAATTTGTGTATCGTTGCAAATAGTTTTTCTATAACTCGCGAGTTCCCGCGGGAACGAAAATGTCTAGTTTTTCAAATGTTGATCATCTCCCGCTTTTCTAATTATTATTATTATTATTATTATTATTATTATTATTATTATTATTATTGTTTTAATTTTCAACTATTTATCTTTAAAATGTTGGGATGGAATTCTGGTACTCAAGCAAACGTGCGCAAATATTCTTCTCCCACATACGTCATATACAGTTTTTTCTGTTTTTTGACAAAATAAATCAAATCAAATCAAATAACCAAGCTGATTGCTATCAAAATATTTACAACATACGACGCACCATAAATACACCAAGCAAACATGGATGTTCCACCCGACTTCCTAAACCTTCTGAGGCATTCCCAAACTCCCTAAGGTGAGTGTTACACGTACTACGTATGGATCCGTCCGCCCCTGGCAATGGTGACCCGGCGCCCATGGCAGTGGTGTCGTGGCGACGAAAAAAAAAGCGACCTGGCCCCCGCCCCGGGCGAGCGCGCCCTTGGCGTGAGGGAGGCCGCGTCGCGGGCGCAATCGCCCCCGCGCACACAGGGTCACGTGGGTGTGACGCGCGCGCGCGCGCGCGCAAGCGAGCGAGCGGCGCGTCGCTACCGGAGACGCAAGGCTGCGCGCCCGCCCCGCCCCCACCCCGACCCCGCCTCCGCCCCCGCCCCCGCCCAGCCACGGCCCGTGGCGTTCCAGCGCCGCTGAACTCGCGCCCAACCCCAGGCGTCAAAAGCTTCCCGCGCCTCGGCACGCCGGTAAGTCAGCACGCGTGTGTTTTCATGTACTTGTTTCCTTTTGTTTGTTTACGTTTGGTTAGTATTTTTTTGTATTCACTATTTTGCTTCTGTTACTTTTCTGACTGTCAATCCAGGTCCATAAATGACAGATTTAAATTTTCCTGTGTTAGTTTGTACAAGTGTTTTTTATTACACATTTTTCTCGTCTCTGACACGCCAGTATGTAATCATGCGTGTACTTATTTTCTTTTGTTTGTTTACATTTAGTTTGTATTTATTTATTTTGTATTCACTAATTTGCTGCTGCTACTTCTCTGGCTGTCAATCCAGGTCTATACCTAGGAGATAGGATTTTTCCGGCAGATCTTTTTATTACAAATTTGTCCTTGTCTCGGACACGCCAATATGTGAACATGCGTGTACTTACTTTCTTTTTTTGTTTACATTTAATTTGTATGTATTTATTTTTATTCACTATTTTGGTCCTGTTACTTCTCTGGTTGTACACCAGGGCCATACTTGACAGATTGGAATTTTCCGGTTCAGATAGTGCGCGACATTTTTATTGCAAATTTTCCCTCGGTCACGGATAGTCTATATGTGAGCACGCGGATGTATTTAAATTCTTATTTCCTTTGGTTTGTTTACTTTTTTTATTTTTTAACTATTTTGTTCTTGGTACTTCACTGGCTGTCAGTTTAGGGCCAGAGCAAATATATCGGGAATTTCGGTGCCACTTGGTTCAAAACGTTTTTATTACAAATTTCCTTGCGTTTCGGTCGCGCCGATATGTGGACAAGCGTGTCTGATTGTGTACTCATTTCCTTTTGTTTGTTTGCTTTTAGTTCGTATTTATTTATCTATTTATTTGTATTCACTACTTTGATCGTCTTTATGGTCTGACTGTCAATACAATTACATTCTGGACAGATCGGTATTTTCCGGTCAATTAGTACAATCTATTAGTACAAGATGTTTTTATGACAAATTTTCTCTCATTTCGGACACGTCAGTATTTTGGCACACGTATGTACTTATGTTCTTATTTCCGTTTGTTTAATTTTAGTTTTTATTTGCTTGCTTATTTGTGTTTACTCTTTTGATCCCCTTCATGGGTCTGGCTTCAATGCAAATCCATTTCTGTCTGATCGGAATTTTTCGGTCCCAGTTACCAAAATACGTTTTTATTACAATATGTCCCTCGTCTCGGATATGTCCGCACGTGAGCATGCGTGTATATTTATCTTATTTCTTTTTGTTTGTTTTCGTTTAGTTCGTATTTACTTATTTATTCTTTATTCACTTCTTAGCTCCCGTTTCTTCTCCCAATCCATGTTCATACCAGACAGATCGGAATTTTCCGGTCCCCGTTTGTACAATACGTGTTTATTGCAATTTGCGCCTCGGTTTGGACATGCCAGTAAGTGTGCGTGTCTTTACTTCTTACACGTTTATACATTAACGTTTTACATAGTATATTCTAATTTACATGTTTTTTAATTCACTAATTTGCTTTGTTGCTAGTTGTCAATTGAGGTTGTTTTTTTAGTTTATTTATTGTCGCATCAACATCGATGGTCATTAACGACAATTAAATAATACATTTGGTTTTAATTACAATAATAACAACTATGTGCAGTGTCCAGTTCGGATTCTAGACTTGTTTCTTTCTATTTAATTCAGCACTTGTCATCAATTGAGATTTGTCATATCATATAGATATAGATATTTGTCATATCATATTGCAATACCAAAGTGATTTTTGACAAATGTTCTAGAATATAACCTTTCTCAATTTTGCAGAAAATACGTAGATGCACATTAAAAAAAAAGATCCAGTATTTCTTAAAGTATTCTGTACAACCAGAGAAGTATTCGATCCTTAAATGTTTTTTGTCGGGTTTTCTATTTAAGTTAATTATAATTACATTCGTTATTAATGTGAAGAATTTATAAATGTTTCCTAAAATACTGAAACTTCATCCTGAATATTAATTAATATTATCTTTTTTTTCGTGAAATCTACACTCTTTAATTTCTGCCATAAGATGTTTATTAACTTAATAAGACAAAGGTCTCTTACATGTAAATACAATGAAGTTAAAAATAAAATCACACTCTGTGTTAATAGTACTATCCGTGTGGAAGACTCAGTTTCTTGTTTGAATCATTGATGAGTCTAATTTCAGGAAATGTCAACATGGCTTGTCCTTCTCATTTGCTGCCTTCCAAGTGCTGCTGTTGTAATCTGCGAACAGGCAGCATTTTAGTGGGAGTTTTCTCAATGGTAAATGCCATGAATTTTCAATTTCTACTTTTGTTTTTCCATTTCATTTTAATACATAAGCTTAGTCCATTTTTCACTGGGTATCTACTTTTTTTCAGAGTGAAGAAAAAACTATTGAGTTTTTACAAATATTAATTTAAAAACTTCAATTATGCTGGTTATAAAAAGCATTGGCTAATTTTTTTAAATTTTATACAAAACTCAATAAAAATTCTATTTTGAATCATACACATGTCCAAGCTAACCCGCGCAAAATTGAAACCACGAGTTGTGATGGCACAAGAATGGTGTCATTAAATATTTTAAAATTCGACATGTTAGATTAGAAAAAATAATTTTGCAATTGCTCATGTGTGAGGCTGCCATGTAAACTCACGTAAATATATTTCGCAAGAAGTAGACATCCGCCGCCCAAAACGCCTTACTACGCTTGAGAACTTTAAAGCTTACGGCGATTAGAAACTTTTTGCCACTGACTACGCGACTAGGAGATGTTTGAAATAATTCAAGACATTGTCATTGCCAACAATATTGTTTATTTATTTAAACTCCTTCAATTATTTCAATTATTTAAACACCAACAACAATTCACCGCTAAACCAATAGGTCATATTTGTCTTTTCTTTCGCTCTCCCAACTGTACCACCATTCGCGGTGCTGTCTGCGTTTTTCTCATGACAGCATTGGCGCTGTCTCTGCAGGAACTCTTATGGCGACGTCCTAGAGTCCTGTCCATGGTGGAAATACATGGGTCGGTTCCTCCGGTGGACCGATTTTAGCTGGTTCTGCGCATCACCAGTTTGCGTCACGAACCACGTGACCACAGCACGAGCACTGCTTTTGAACAGCCAGACCAGACGGGCATGGGGAGCAAGAAGTGTTGAGAAACATTTTGAAAGCGGTACAAAGTGACAATTTTCAACGGTAACGAACCAGAAATAACACGATGAAAGTGTACAAGATATAATATTCAAAATAAATGCTTCATAAATCTGTTCCAATGTCTTGTAACGAGGCGATAATTTTGATACCTGGCTGGATTTAAAATTCCCGCTAATATTGTGACGCAAACTGGTGTCTGAAGCACATCAGTTGAGATCGGATACGATGCGCAAGACCCCCCCACCCCACCCCCTGGTCCCGTCGGTGGCGGATATTCGACCATTCTAAAAAGCTACGTGAAATTCAGCCTCTGTCTGCAGGAGAATTCCACAGTGCGTCCAAGCATTTGATTGCAGTACAGCGGTTATGGAGAACAGCGTTGCCACTTTTCAGTAGCGGTTACACGCACCAATCACCGTGCTGGATACTCGGACTGAAATGAAATTTTTCCACTTTGTTCAGCACCTTTCAAAATCCATAAATATTGATTTTTATGTGCTATGAAGCATTGCAAAAGTGGTTTTGCGACAATTAATATGGACATTTCAAGACCTGCTGCCTGTCGAAGCGCGGAAATCGCCGCGCGCCACTACTATCTGCCTAAAGGCCCATTCACAATGCAAACATAAGCATAAGCATGGCGTTAACATAAAAGTTACGACTAAGTCTACAAGTGGACTCATTCACAATGCGTTCGCATAAGCATAACACGTAAGACGTTAACTTAAGAGCTTGCAAGCTTCAAGCTTCTGTGCTTATGCTTATGTCAGACAAGGAATGAGCCAATCACAGTTCGTTAACTCAAAAACGAGTATCGAAGTCGATAGGTGAACTATTCGTGTCGATTCGTGTGCTGCGTCTCATAGCCAATAGAAACTCTTATTTTGCCTATGTTTATGTTCGACATTGTGAATACGCCAACTCTTCGCTTGTATTAATGTCTATGTCTGTGTGTTATGCTTATGTTTGTGATTGCATTGTGAATGAGCCTTATCTGTCGTTATAGTCTCAGTTGCCTCGGAGGGCAGGCAGGATGATACAAACGTGTGTTTACAAGGCAGGTTCGGAAAGGCGAGAAGGTAGAGCACATGCGTGAATAATCCAAATACAATCATTGCAAAGATATGAGTCCCTAAAAATGTTATCTCAATATGGAACAAATAAATAAATAATTAAATAAATAAATACATTTCACTTTTGCTTAGAAACAGAATTTTCACAATAATTAGTTCTCGTAAAAAAGGTGTTAAAATATACGGAGTAACAATGTCATAAACTGCACCGTATGCAAGTTTCTTTTCCGGTTTTCTTAAAAATAGCATTGGTTTACGATATACTTACAAATGACTTCGGTAGAATTATTTAGTATGCGTGTTGCTGTGCCCTTGAAACTAAAGAGATCAACAAGACTTCACTTGTCATTTTATCCGCGGGACGTTTGTGCTTTTCTTCAATAATAAAAGTTTCTCGCACGGTGAAAATTTAAGGATGTCAAAATGTAGAAGTAAACATTTGGCTATCATTTATAATTAATTTCTTCAAAATTGAACCATCAAAATCAATTACAAAATAACTATCACATTCATAAGAGTTCTGAGAATAACGCTAAAAATCTCAATTGTCTAAGATCACTTCAACTGGAGCTATCGTTGAGTAAACATGTTAAATATTTGTTTGCGAAACATGATGGACGAGCCGAATGAACCCGTGCTTCGTAAATTGGCAACACAGCTTGCGCTAGAAAGACCGAGTCTTATGTAAAATTGCAGTGGATAGAAAGAGAGGGCAATTATCCACAACCCTCCGTAATGCAGTCAAATGGTTGGATGCACAATAGTCGCCGGCTGCTCTAATCGGTAGTTTTCCGGAATTTCTCCATCAATACGAGGTGAATCTTGGTGTAGTGCCCTAACAAACGGGTCACGGACCGCGCGCGATCTGTTCTTCCTCTTCCTTACCCTATAAGATACAATGCTCGGAAAAGAATGTGTACACTGTTTTATGAAAGAAAAGTGCTTTTCGGTTAAAGATGTAGCTTTTTGGAGAAACATATTGAAACGTAATTACTAATAATAAATGTAAATTCTAACCAATTTCCGAATAAATAATTTGGACGCCAAAAAAAGTTTACACTTGAATTCATGATTATCTATTACTGTCTTCGGATATATTACAAATAAATGTAAATCCCGCTAGCTCGGTTCTTATGAAATAATTGTTGCTAATTACTCCGCAAACAATTACTCAATCTGCCATCCATACGGAGTGGCGAGGAATTGGGAAATAATTCTAAAATGTCTACTCTAGGATTGCACATAATGGCAAATGAGAATCAGCTTTCTTTCAAGCTATGAGTTATAATTTATTATGCATGGCAAAGTTATCAACTATCATTGATGATTACAATTTATCGTTAGGTCATGACCATTGTTCTCGTTATTGCAATAACAGCGTTTTAGAACCTTTTATCCTTTCTTGCCTCTTCGCGCGCACGTCGCTCGATGTTGCCACGTAGGGTAGACCAATCTCCCGTCTTGTTCAAGTCCATGGTGATCAGCGACGAAGTCGAAACTTCCTCCAACCACTTCACAAACACTGCCTATACTCTTCGTCTTGCGCCTCAAGTGGGAACTTATTTCAAAATGATTACTTTTCCCAAGTCGGTATAATATCCTTCTAATATCATTTTCTATCACCTAACCTGGCAATTCACATTTCACTGGTAAAATTTCTAAGTCAAGTCTTGTAACTTTACTGCGAAAATATTATAAGTTCACTTTCCAGTTCACTCATGAAAATATTACAAGTCCGAGTTTGCAATGGTACAACACAAACATTTTACAAGTTCCCTTTACACAACTAATGCGGCAAATATTCTATGTTCAAGTTCAATGTTCACTCTCACGAAATATCACAAGTCCCGATTTGATAATTAACCTCAAGAAAGCAACGCGCAAGCGATCCGCTCACCACCACGACACGAGTCGGAATGTCCTAATTCCGAATCTGATCCACCCTTCAAAGCTCGCTGTGTTTTTCTCTCTATTGTTTTTTCGCGTTACTACGGTGTCTCCTGCACCTGCTTCCAAACGAACTCGTTTCACGTCTCAGGACGAACTCGTATTGCTACGGTGTCATCTGTGTGTCTGCACCATAGAAACCCACGTCTCAGGACGATCTCGCGTTGCTACGGTGTCATCTGCGTATTTGCACCATAGAAACCCACGTCTTTTGCAATATCTACAACATTTTGACCTTTATTTGCCTAAATAAAATGTCCGTCATTTTTGGTATGTCACAATATATATTCTTGTCCTGCAGATCGATACGTACGGTTCTGATTTTTTTTTTTTTTTTTTTTTTGCGGGTGCGGGGAGAGGGTATGTCTGGTCATCTGTTACTACATATAATATAAATATCCACTGAGTAGTCCACAACAATAAAGGAAATGTAAACTCAATACCATTTATCTACCAATTTAGTTAAACTCTGAGGAGAACAATTGCCAAAATGAGTCATTTATTTACAAATAATGTTAAGTAAATTTTCCTCATTTTCATAATATTATGGTTTTATGTTCATTATCTATATCCATTTTCAATAGAAGGAAATTGCTGAAATTCTCATTATACAATTGACAATGTGTTACAGATTACTGGTCTCGTTTTTATGGCATTGGGAATTGTTGCAAGCCGTGCCTATGGTTCAATGAATTGTAACTGGGAGTTTGTGAATGGTAAGTACTTAATTGGTGTAAAATTGTGCGAATAAACTAATTATATTCAAATAAATAATATTGAGGTAACTAAGTTAAAAGAAAAATCTGCGGAAATTTGTTGTTGTAACTAATATCATTGATATATGTTACTTATTAAAAACATAACGTGATGTTTCATAGTTGAAAATTAGGAGGATAAATTTTAATATTTTTCTTTCTCTGTCGTCATCTTTTATTTGAGAAGGTTATTTATTGCCTTTGGTTGCTGTAACTGTTGTTGGATTGGAAGTATTAACCAAATCTTATCTTAGTGTTCGATAAAATTAATTATCCTAAATTATATTCTTTTTTGCAGTCTGTATACTTCTTAAAACGTTTCCTTCAATTAGTGACAGTTTATGCCCACAAAATTTTGCAGTTCACAAAATATGATGAGGGAGGCACCAAGGTGCTAAGCACGACTTACACTGAATTTAAAATATTCATAAATACACTGTGCTCACGTATTTCACACGCTGATTTTCCTTCGAAATATGCCAATTCCCATAATCCCATCTATTATTACTTAAAATGAGTAACGTTTCAAAGTAAATTTGGAAACATCCCATTAATTGAACATTGCCGATTGAATGATAAAGCTATGGAGAGCATTGCTACTATCATTGTGTTACGGAGGAAATTTTAATCATTTTAATATTAGACGTTATGTCGCCAACGTTTTTCCCTACACGCCATGTACTGCCGGTACGTGCTTGCACAACAAATGCCAACTGAGATCAGAGTGAATTATTTTGATTGAAGATGCTGCCTGTAGCGCGACTTGTGTAACTTGACGCATCAATAATGCCGGTGTCAAGATCGATTGAAAGGAGGCGGCTGGTCGCCTCAGTTCTGATTGGTTGAATAACACTGAATGGTGTGAATGCTGATGTGGTATTGTTATTAATAGATGAAATGTAAAATAATGTAATTAAATGATGAAATAATTGAAATCATCTTCATCAACTTAAAGAATTTAGTCAAAGAGCCGGCCTCGACGACTTTGTCGTCATCAGTCTACAAATAATATAAATAAAATACCCACATTTTATAAACACAAGCCAAACTTTCCCCCGCGACTCAGACATTGAAATTCTTGAAATATAACATAAGTTCTGTAACAGAATCGTTTCAGAAATCATTCACATTTTTCAATCCAAGCAGAAATCTGAAGCTCACCTCAACGAACTGACCCAGTTCCCCGTGTCCACGCTACCAATAATGTTACACATCCCTCCCTCACGAAATAAATCCCGCGCCTCCTGAGACATTTCCAAGAAGATACTAAACGGACTTCTTCCGACCCCTCGCCCGCAGCCTCAGTAACCTATTTCAACCCCATTTCAAATTTCCTCTGTGCACTGCCTCCCGACTTTTGCCACATACAGCGAGGTACGTAAGCGGCTCAACTAATTCTATTTCACTTTTTGCAATTTCTTTTGATATTGGTTTTTAATTATTAATATTACTTTTAATGTATCTATTATAATTTCATTATTTGTATTAATCTCCCATTTTGTACCTATGTTAATTTTAATAAGTTTATTAATTGAATTATTTGCATTATCTTCTTAATTTGTATTTTATTTATATTATTTATAGACTGATGACAAAGCCGTAGAAAACCGGCTTTCTGAATAAATCCGTTAAGTTGACGAATTGATTGGTTGATTTGTGAATACGTTCGCGTGAACTACTTAAGTCATTAGTTCCGTAAGTGTAGTGCATATGCTTTCCTCGGGATGTGGCAGTGATCTTCCCTCGCTCAATGCGAGATTTGGCGCCGACCTCTCGCTGACTAGCGGGGTTTTCTCCAACAAGTATCTCCTACCAGCAGGGCACCGCCCCATTCGGGACAAACTAAGTTCCCGATCGGTGTCCCGGCATGTGTGATAGTATAGTGTATGTTAGTTTAAGTGTATGCAAGTTAGGGGTGAGGAAAGGTCAGGAACTTCGGCATTCGCCTGGTGTTGATCGAAGAAACCACGAAAACTACCGATCAGAGCAGCCGGCCGCTAGAATTCTCCTCAGACAGCGACTGATCTCGACCTAGATGTAGCTAGTGTCGAAACTCCTGCCACCGTCGGGACTCGAACCTTGGACCTCCCGGTTAGAGACCCTGCAGCGACATCAGTTGATGCCCTGAGCCACTTCTCGTGGTTTAAGTTCACGAACATGACTTCAATTATTTCATCATAAATAACATTGAGATAAACGCCCCGCAACGCCCCACTGCCTTTCCTTCCACCCCTCATCTCCTTCGTCTTAGCATTGTGGAACTCAAATAGCAATATGGAGAAAACGATCACCCACTCGGTACTTGAGTAGATCATTCTCTAGAATCAGTTTAAGCAGTTAATACAGAAAATTGCGATTAAAAAGGGATGATATAAATTATTTATTTATTCAAAACAGTATCAATATTTTGGTTGACACCAGTGAAAAACGTTCTGAAAGTTATTACTCTAAACGTATTTTGCATTTAAAAAAATCAATATTCATTTTAATGAACCTGAGAGTAAATTTATAAATTAGTGGATGGAGTAAAAGGGTTAATTACACAAACCTGCAACCAAGTTAGGAACAACTGATTAATGATTAATTGATTGTTAGCGATTTCGAACGCGTCAACTACTAGGGTCATTAGTCCCGTAAGTGTAATGTATGTTTTTTTCGGGAGGTGCAGGTGTTCTTCCCCCGCTGGATGGCGAAATCCGCGGCGCCGACCTACCGTCCGCTAGCGGAGCTTTTCCCTACAAGGTATCTCCCACCCGCAGGACACCACCCCAGCCGGGACTAACTCTAAGCCCCCATTCGGTCTCCCAGCATGTGTGGTAGTGTAGTGCATGTTGGTGTAAGTGAGTGTAAGGGAAGAGGACTGGGCAAGGAAGAGGTAGGAAAGATCGCGCGCGGCCCGTAGCCCGTTTGTTATGTAACTGCTCCGGCACTCGCCTGGTGTTCATCGGAGACACCACGGAAAACTAGCGATCAGAGCTGCCGGCCGCTAGAATTCTCCTCCAGACAGCGATTGAATTTGTCCTAGCTGACAAGCTAGTATCGAAAATCTTGTCACCGTCAGAACTCAAACCTAGGACCTCCCAGTCAGAGGAACTGCAGTGAAATCAATTGATGCCCTCAGCCATTTCTTCCGGTGCTCCTGATTTAAGACTGAAAGTTATAAAAAAGCGTAAATAACAGAATTTGGTGAGAAAAAAACTTAATGATGACAAAAAGAATTAACATGGATAATGCACAGTTCTCTTCTTAAAAATTGACTATTTAATTCCAAATAAATGTGATAAGTATATAAAATATTGTAAAGAGAATTTTTAATCTCTGAAAATTATTTACTTCAAATATTTCAGACTGATTTTGATTGGCTTGAATTTTCATATTATCAAAGAAGCTTTATATTATGCGTTTATTACGTCTAAGATCGAAAATTCACGCTATTGATGAATTAGCCAGTTAATCTTAACATTTGCTACACGGTTTGTA
This sequence comes from Teleogryllus occipitalis, assembly GCA_011170035.1. NCBI lineage: Eukaryota > Metazoa > Arthropoda > Insecta > Orthoptera > Gryllidae > Teleogryllus > Teleogryllus occipitalis. The sequence goes on along the minus strand of BLKR01015277.1, from coordinate 66,917 downwards.
CAGAACTTATCAATGACAATGAACGGATCATTTCGAATATCATTCATCTGGTTAAAGTGGTTTCGTGTAACTAGAAGTTTACGACTATCCCAGCGAGTTCGGGTCGAAATATGATCTGATTTATTTTTGTATTGAAAGATATTCACTATTTATATGTGCTGAAAAAATAGATGCCGTTGCGCACAGGAAGTTACTGAATAAAATAAAGAATTTGGTTGGTTTTGGCAACACTGTTTCCGCGAACGCCATGGATAGCCTTTGCTGCAGCGAACGACTCACGTAGTGCTGTCATTGCTAGCTTGGATTTTCACTTTCTTTGAAAGTTTGCTGGACGGAAAACAGTAGTTCATTTCGGGAAACACTGTGTTCTGGTAAACGAAATCTGTGGATTTATTTTGTTTATTCGTGTATTAGTTTCTAGCATGGTGGAAAGATGGTTCCTACGGATGAATCGCAATTAGTAGGACAATCAATTATATTATTCGATTAATGAACACAAAGAAATCGATTATATGCCGATTAATCTAACATCAGTCTTCATACTGTTTTTTTTTAATTTGCTGCGTCTACAATTCGACGCTTCGCGTCTCCAAGCCCCTAAGGGGCGTTGAGGAGTGCCTTGCGCTGGGGAGTAATCCTCGATTAACTGTTATTTGTCATGTGACGTCATGTCGCAGTCAGTTGTCAAGAGGACCGCCAGGCAGCATCTCCGCGTAGGCGCCTCATGCTACGCGTTCCTGCGTCACTACCCAGCGGCCAGAATTGGGAAGGAATAAGGAGAGGGGTAGGATTTAGGACACTTCACAAGGGTTGGCGCGAGTTTGGCTGCTTTACCCCTTGTAAAGCAGCCAAACTCGTTTTGTTGGAACAAATTTCACATGAGATTCGACGGGAATCGAACCCGGACCTCAGTGGTGAAAGGCTTGCGATTTCGCTACGTGCCACGAGCGAGCTCTGCTCTCTTTCAGGATTTTTCAGAGCTTCTGAGAAACTTTGTTTCGAAACTATGGGTTTCCTCTCACATATCTGGGGGCTGCAGAGTTTTCTTTCAATTTCTTCGCCCATTGGAAATTAGTTATATAGAACGGTAGTACAATTAGTAATATACATAGTACGTATATTCTTCGTATGTATACGTGATATTCTTCGTAACCGTAACATACTTAATCTATCCTAGTCATCTCGTGTTGGTTTAATGTGTAACACAGCTGATGTCCGAAGTATGCTTCGAATCTGTTTCTTCTTCGAGCTCTATCCACTGTGATATGATTATTAACCGATAATTCGTGAATTTGTCATATTCGGACAATATAAGAGTAAATTAAATTTTATTTAAAAATGCAGTAAGTTCTTAACAAAGTGCAAATAATAAAAATATTTATCAAATTAAGGAAACATAATATTGTTTCGACATTTCTAATAGGAAACAAAGATAACAATTCAGTAGTGATTTACTCTCAAATAATTTTACTCTTAAATAATTTTACTTCGGTACTTACATTATTGTCTTATGAATAATTTATGTTTCAGGGAGCTCCAGAAAAATTTGTACATCTATAAATGAGACTCACAAATTGGCATCAAACTTAATGGCATTTCTTTCAATCTGGAACGCTCTGGAAGTGATGATAAGTGTTGGTCTTATTTGGGGAGTTAGTAAAGTACTGAAACCTAAATATTTTTGCATGATACAGATTAAAAATAGCTTATTATAGCCATTATCGTATTACCAATTTACATTATTTAATGAGACTATAAATCTAAATATCACATTTCTTTTCAATTTCATTAAATCTACACATATGTATGCTTATGAGTCGTTCATTTTCCATTAAATTACAAACAAATGCATTCATTAACTTTGAGATACCTACTTAAGAACATTTACAATGTCAAGCAGCATTGCCCAAATCATTTAATTTATTCTTAACAGATGTATGCTAATTTTCTTCTTTATTTTGTTAAAACTATCATTGCATAAAAGTTCTGAACCCATCTTTTGTTCTGAGTAGAAAGATTAAATCCATTTATGGGTTCTACTGAAAGTTGCAAATGTTCCACATTCCACATTCCACATTCCATCCATACAATTATTATTAATTTACAGGTGTAAGTCAATATGCATCAAATTATTAGTGAGTTTTAAATCTATTAATACCATAAAGTGGTTTCACTAATAAATAGTTTTAATTAAAAATGATATGTCACTGACTGAAACACCTCTCATATTGATTTTCTTTTGACAATAAGAGAAGTAATTCCATCCTATTAAGATTCTTTTCTGAACTTATGAATCTATTATGCACTACTTTTCATTTGATCTCGTACCTTAACACATATGTCCAATGGTCTTCGAAGGTAACCTTTGACATAAAAAATAGCGTAGATACCACTATTCAATTTAAACCACACTAATTTTGACACTCTAAAGGCCAAAACTATAATGCTCAATATAAAAAGTCTATTAAAATCGACTATGATTTCCTTGAAGTGAAATAATGCAGATTTTTAGGAATAAGGTAGTTGTGACTAATCTTATTTCTTTAAAAGAAGGAATGAAGGGGGAAAACTAGTTAAATATTTTTACCAGAGATTTTTCTGATTTTAGAATCATCATACTTTCTGATTTTATAATCAGATGATAATTTGTTATTAAACAGAAACTAAAATATTAATTTGCAAATTTTCTAAAATAAATGTTGATATCTTTTAATAATGCAAAAATTCTGTTGAACATTAAATTTTCACAGGTATTAACAAGTTGGTTGACTGCTTGGCTGGTGGTTTCCATTTGTTGGATAGCACTTCACAGTGCAACAGCATTAGCATTCATATTTGCTACTTCTGCAACAGGAGCTATGGTAGCAGTTGCTGTTATAGGAGTGTTTTTTCTTGGTGAGTTTTTACGGAGAAGATACATATTGATAGTTAGTTACTTTTACAGATTACTGTTTATAAAATAATGGCAAGAAACAGAATGGAGTCAGTAGTTTTAGAATACGATAGAGCTGAAACAAATTCATTTGTGTGTCAAATCTACTATTTTCAAAATCTTTTTACATAATTTAAACACGCTTGTCTTAAACATAGTACAACAAGATGTAGAAATTTAAGTGCTATTGCAATTCACTTACGTAAATTAACAATACAAAAAGATAGTTCTAGATTTGCATGTTAATTAGAAAAATTAATGAGAAGCTCTTTGATCTAACCAAACGTACTATTAGTTATTAATTTTATGATATCTAGAATATATAGATAGTACAGTAAACTTAGAGAATTGTGTTTCTTAGATTCTGATTCCTTGTAGTGCAAAGTCAAAAGTTGAATGTAAAACAGATTTGAACTCCGTATTTCCACACAAATCTAAACTATTTACTTTTTTAAAATTCATTGTTAGCCTTCCACCTCATAGAATTGATAAACATAAATACATAAATGAATTGGAAACTTCCTAAAGTGTCTAATACGGCAAATTCTGTATATTAATTTTTCAGTTTAATTAGATTGGTGTTGATTTAAAATTAGGGAAAGGGAATAAGTATATTCTTTGGAATTTAGAAGTTTCTTGTTATGTTTTGTTTTAACCCCCTAGCTCATTATTCCAAAAATGGAATAATCAATTTCAAGTTTTTTTTCTTATCTCAAATATTCTGTTGCGAATTTTATTTCTTTAATAAAAGGAGGCATATAGGCAAGTTTTTGCATTCCTGATTGCTAGTTGTCGATTTCACTTAGATCGCTACGGCCAGGGTGTATTCATATCTTCATCTAGGGTTTCTCTCATATGTGACTGGAGTGGATGCGAGGGAGGATGTAGTTGGTATAAAAGGAATACTCCTACAGCATTTAGGAGATTATATTCATTTACTTCAAGGTGGAGACACACAACCATAGAATCAAGTCTCAATTTCAAAACCATTCCAACGAAGTCAATTTTCATCATGAAAATCTCCAACAATTATTCTCAAATTCATAATGGAAATACATGGGTGAGTTCCTCCGCAGCACCGAATTTGCTCGTTCTGCGCAAAATCAGTTTGCGTCACGAACCACGTAACCTTAGCACGGACACTTCGTTTGAAAAATCAGACCAGATGCTGGCCGCCATGTTGCATGGAGAGCGAGAAGTGTTGAGAAACAATTTGAACGTAGTACAAAGTGACAATTTTCAACGGAAACCAACCAAAAAACAACCCTCGATGGTGTACAAGATGCAATATTGGAAGAAATGCTTCAAAAATCTGTTTCAATGTCTTTTAACGAGGTAATAATTTTGGTATCTGGCTGCATTTAAAATTCCCGCTAATATTGTGACGCAAACTGGTCTCTGATGCGCAAGACACCCCCCCCCCGTCTCAGATTCTTCTCGGCAACTTGAACTTCGATATCTCGAAATACCTCGATTTTTTCCTTCTCCTTCAGATTCCAAATATTGAGGTTTCATTATATTTAGAGAATGTATAATTGTCTCGTGCGATAAGGTGCACATTACTTAAAACATGCCCGTTCTATTGTTCCAGCTATGAGCGTTCTTTCAGTACTCACTGTGGCAAGTTTGCAAAATGAATTGAATGGAACGCATCATCCACCAAATTGTATAGTTCCTGCACCACAGTTCGCTACCCCATCAACAGTGGTGAACTTTTCAGGATACCATCCAGCTTGGTATTCACAATCACAATTACCACCACAATTACAAACGCAGGGAAGTTATAACCCTACAATGGCAGCTCCAGCAGTGATTTCTGAATCAGCTCCAGCCGAATAGACAAAAGAAAAGACATATATTAATCATTTTACTTTCTTCTTCAAAATAACTTACATGATTTTACTGCTATTCGATATTTTCTTCATTAATCTCATTAAAATATAATAAATCTTTGGTTTTGTACAGCTCAAATGCATTTATAAAATTATGAAAAGAGAAGATACCATCAACAAATTAGGATGTCAAATCTTCACTTTATTAATTGTCATATTACAACTTTTATTGGCTACTCTTGTCAATAGTGTAGTTAATTAAAGTTTTCATACTCTATACAAATAAATAAAAATTTGTAGTAAGTTGTAATAGCAATTTTCAAGTCAGAGTTCATGTACTGCATTTGTATTTACAAAATTTGCATTACAAAAATAAACATTTATTAGTAAAATCAAGTGTATCTTAATTTTAAAAGTTTTTTTTTATTTTAACGATTGTTTAATGGGAAAGTGTAGTAAAGATATTACGTGTTATGATGTAACGAAAGTATGCAATTATGAAATTAACGTAATGACAAATGCCCTTAATTATAAAAAACTTATTTAGCATTATGTGTAAAAAAAAATATTTTTCTAAAAATGTACTACACCAACATTTATATTTTTTCAAGATATAATAATACATTTTATTTCTAGCCCAACATTGTGTCATGAATATCAACCCGTTCCTTACCATAGCAGACTCTTCCTTGTTCACTTCTATTTCGTGGATCTGTATGAATGGATCTGAATTTCTTATGTAACAAATCATGAATATAGATTTTAATTTTTGTAACTTAAAATTATCATTTTACTGAAAAAGGTTTTACAAAATGAAATTTATCAATGTAAATAATACAAATGAAAATGATCTATGTATGTGGATCATTCCATGTCAAATCGTCGAAAATTTCTGGACCATCTTCTGATTGGACTCAAACTTTGTAGATCGTTTTAGAACGATGAAACAACACTGACCATTATCATTATAGCATTAACTTTTACCGCTAAGAACTTTTTATATAACAGTATTAAATTTAATCTTCTGCAATAGTTTCAGAGGATATTATCAAAAAAGCTACTAAAACTTCTTCAAATTTGATTTTACTTTAGAACGTGCTTTATATTGCTTATGTGTACTTCCCATTCTGACGGTTTAAGACGATAAACCGAATTATAAGGGCGTTAATAAGGCCATATTAAAGTCAAAGTAAAAAATGACGAATTTTGAAAAAAAATCGTTTTCTCAAATACTCCACCTCATATTTTCGTTTTTTGTCATCAAATTGCAGCGGAGACATTGTACACAGTAGTGAAAGAATCTTGATGGTGAATTGGAATTTGTCAAAGTTATTAGCAGTTAAAGTTACATTTTAATTTTTGTTTTATATGGGCTTAGGAGAACGATACATATATTCGCTTATCACTTGTCAATCTTATTTTAATATTTAATGATTGATTCTCGTATATTTTTTAATTTATCTGAAGCATTTTTGGAGGAAGAAAATTATATATTTATTTATCACAATTTTTAATTCCAATAAAAATTTTAAAACCTGCAATTAACTTAATTATTTGATATTTTTGTTTACCTTAATCCTATACAAATTAGTTCTGTATTTTAATGAATTAATATAAGGTTAATAGTTATAAAAATAAATTATTTATACTATGTTAATTGATAACAATGTACATTTCAATTTGAATATGAACGTAAAAGGGAGATCAACAATCGTCAGTCAATAATCAACAATATTCATTGTTTGAACGAAATCTGTTCGTACCTTCTTATACGTAATTATTGTGCCTATTACCTAAAAAGTCTGCCATTGCGAATGGGCAACGATAGTTGAAAAGTTTACGTGTTGTTCAAGTTTTCTACTCTAAACTACTAACTGTAAACATACTGTTATCATGGCTGCAGTTAACCAATATTCCTTTTGTAATTCAAGATGAAAGTGTTCAGAAGTATATAAAAGTGTTTCAGAATTTTCTGAAAGAGAAGTGTATTTGTTGTGTCGACGCTCTGAAATCTATCCTAATAATATGAAGTTAATTTATGGAATCAAGAAAAAGCTGTTCTTTTATTACATTCACAAAAGCAAACGTCTTGCTGGGATCCGTTTAAACAACAAACTGAAAATTTTGAAAACTCTAAGAATGTTAACGTATGACTTCAACAGAAATGTGGAAAATGGTTTCCTCACGTTTTTCAGGAAAAAACTTAGTACTAAATGTCGACTTAAATTAAATCAAAAAGTTGAAAATTTTGAAAAAAGTCAATCGACACAAACTGTTCGGAAACTTTAAAATAAGTGTAAATATACGTTAAAAAAATTATTTCATTGGCGAAAAAGTAACACAATTATTCCAGTGCAATTAAAAATTTGTAATTAATTAACAATTAAATTTTTATTTGTAGGTAGAAAGTTTTAAGTCAAACGTCAAGGCTATCCATTGCAAGATGTGTAATGTTCTGATGGTAGTCTTTATTGTTCACCACCAGATCTGACGCGCGAACGAATCAATGAAAGTTAAAAATTGCTAAACATACCAACAATCAAAAAAAGAGACTTGTCTAGTACTTCGTATAGGATTAAAAAAATAAACGAGATTACTTCATTTTATACTTCAGCTATCAATAAAATTGCAGGAGTTGAAGACTTAAATAAATCGGAGGAAGGTATTTTCATTGTTATGTAAATCATTATTGAAACGTAATTACTAATAATAAATGTAAATCCCGCCAGCTCAGTCGACGGGCTCTATGAAATAATTGTTGCTACTTACTCCGCAAAAATTCACTCAATCTGCCATCCATACGGAGTGGCGAGGAAACTGAAAAAAGTTCTGAAATGTCTACTCAAGGCTTGCATGTAGTGGCAAATTAGAATCAGCTTTGTTTCAAACTATGAATTATAATTTATTATGCATGCCATAGTTATCAACTATCATCAATTATTACAATTTATCGTTAGGTCATGACCATTTTTCTCGTTATTGCAATAACAGCGTTATAGAACATTTTATCCTTTCTTGCCTCTTCGCGCGCACGTCGCTCGATGTCGCCACGTAGAGTAGACCAATCTTCCTTCTTGTCGAAGTCCATGATGGTCAGCGACCAAGTCGAAACTTCCTCTAACCACTTCACAAACACTGCCTATACTCTTTATCTTGTGCCTCTGGTGGGCACCTTTTTAAACTGATTACTTTCCCAGATCGGAATAATATCCCTCTAATATTATTTTCTATCACCTAACCTGGCAATTCACAATTCACTAGTAAAATTTCTAAGTCAAATCTTGTAACTCCACCGCGAAAATAAGTTCTCATGAAAATATTACAAGTCCGAGTTTGCAATGGTACAACACAAACATTTTACAAGTTCCAGTTAGACACCTAATACGGAAATATTCTAATTTCAAGTTCAATGTTCACTCTCACAAAATATCACAAGTCCCGATTTGATAATTAACCTCAAGAAAAAACGCGCAAGAGATCCGCTCACCACAACGACACGAGTCGGAATGCCCTAATTCCCAATCTGGTCCACCCTTCAAAGTTCGCTGTGTTTTTCTCTCCATTGTTTTTTTTTATCGTTGCTACTGTGCACCTTGCACTTGCCTCCAAACGAACTCGTTTCACGCAAAGAGTATATCTCGCGATGCTACGGTGCACCCTGCGTGTTTACTTTACAGCCCTCCCGGTTACTACGGTGTCCCCCCGCACGAACTCGCATTGCTACGATGTCATCTGCGTATCTGCACCACAGAGACCCACGTCTCAGGACTAACTCGGGTTGTTACGATGTCATCTGCGTATCTGCGCTATAGAAACCCATGTCTTTTGCAATATCTACAATCTTTCGACCTTTATTTGCCTAAATCAAATGTCCGTCATTTCTGGTACGTCTCATTATATTTCTTTAATATTTATACAAATTTGTACACAATAAAATAAGAATAATTTTTCACTGTTTTATATTTATAGATTATAAGAATGTAGATTATAAGGCTGCAGATCAGCAAATGCTAGCTCAATTGAGCGAGAAATTTAAAATGACCCAATCGAAGGAAAATATAATAACTATATTGTCAGTTTTACCAAAGGATTAGAGTGCAGCCAAAATTCAACAAGAGTTTAAGGTGTCAAAACATTTAGCTTCAAAAATAAAGGCATTAGTAGCTGATTAAAGTATTTTGTGTTCTCCGTTACCGAAAAAAGGGCCTACGTTACCACAACACATAATCGATTAGTAATATCTTTTTATTTGGATGCAAATAATAGCAGAGTACTACCAGGCTATAAAGATTATGTGAGTATCGTGAAAGATGGTGTACGACAGCACAAGAAAATACACCTGATTTTAGGATTTTTAAAAGAATTGCATGCTAGTTTCAAAGAACCTCATCCTAATACAAAAGTGTCTTTTTCTAAATTCGCTAATCTAAGACCTAAAAAGTGTGTTTTGGCTGGAGTATCAGGGACACATACTGTATGTGCATGTACTATTTATCATCAAAACTTTAAGCTACTGTTATCAACTGGAAAATGGACTTCTTTAAAACTTAATGGAACCAAACTCACATCCTACAAGGAGATTCTCAAATACATAAAATGTGATTCACCGACAGAAAACTGTCACTTGCTTAAGCTGTTCGAAAACAGATGATTTGAAAGATACCATAAAATATCACTTTGAAAGCAGCTTAATTGACAATGTTACTTACAATGTCTGCAGGTAGATAGGTGCAAACTCGAAACCATTGTGAAGCCAGTTGATTCTTTTCTTGAAGAATTAATCGACAAATTAGAGCAACTTTCGCCAGAAGACTTTATCGCAAAAAAAATCCCAATTTTTCTTACTTATTAAAGAAAACGTAGCTGTTGGTGAAGAGGTTGTAGTAGCGGATTTTTCGGAGAACTACGTATTTACAATTCAAGACAGTGTACAATGAGAGCATCGAAACAATTCCCAAGCAACTATACATTAATTTACGTGCTATTTTCGGCCAAGCGAAGAAGACGCCATTGTTTCAATAAGTTTTATCATAATATCAGACGATTTTAATCACAACAGGGCAGCTGTGTATTATTTCCAAATTCAACTAATACGATTCTTGAAAAATTAAATTTCAAATCTGAAAAAGATTATATACTTTTCAGATGGAGGAGAAGCTCAATATAAAAATAAATATAATATTCTTAATCTATGTCTTCATGAAAAAGATTTTGCAGTAACAGCTGAATGGCATTTGTTTGCCACGGCGCATGGTAAGGGACCTAGCGATGGTTTAGGGGGAACATTAAAGCGATTGGCGTTTCGAGCAAGTTTGCAAATGACTTCTGAGAGACAAATTCAGACACGAAAACAATTACACGAATGGGCGTCAGCAAATATAAAGGGCATTGTATTTAACTTTGCTGAAAAAGAATATATGAGTAAAACCCCAATAAGTTAAACAAAGTTATCACGCCACGCTGTGCCTATAAGAGGGATAAGAAACTTCCATGCCTGCTTGCAACAAACAGACGGTACAGCTAGTTTTAAACATCACTCTTTGGCCGAAAACCAAACGACTACAAATGAAACAGAAGATTATAGCCAAAACTTTTGTCCTGCTTCAATTGAAGGTGTCAAAACAAGGTAAGATGATAATTTAATAATAGTTTTCTGATTAACAACAATGAGAAAAGATATTAAAAACTTGTTTAAACGTTTGTTACAGATCATTAAAAAGAAAAAGGACGTTACAAAGCAATCCAACGTCAGATTATTTGCTAAGTAGGAGACTATTGCATAAACAAGTTTTTATTTTCTAGTGTTGATAATTCATATTTAAACAAACCGCTATATAAAAATAGAAGTTTCGACATCCGAAAATATGATTCAGATAAATTAAAAAACATATGAGAATCAATCACTAAATAATACGAAAAAGTAAGTAAAAGTAAGATTTACAAGTGATAAGCGAATATATGTATCGTTCTCCAAAGACCATATAATGCAAAAATTAAAATGTAACTTTAACCGCTAATAACTTTGGTAAATTCCAATTTTCCATCAAGACTCTTTCACTACTATAAACTACAATGTCTCCGCTGCAATTTGATGACAAAAAACGAAAATCTGAGTTTGAGTATTTGAGAAAACGAATTTTTTTCAAAATTCGTCATTTTGTACTTTTGCCTTAATATGGCTTTATTAATGCCCTTATAATTCGGTTTATCGTGTTAAACCGTCAGAATGGGAAGTACACATAAGCCGTATGAAGGAAGTTCTAAAGTAAAATCAAATTTGAAGAAGTTTTAGTCGTCGTTTTTTTTTTATTATAATCCCCTCTGAAACTCTTGCAGAACATTAAATTTGATAATGTTATATAAGAAGTTCTTAGCAGTAAAAGTTAATGCTATAATGATAATTTTCAGTGTTGTTTCGTCGTTCTAAAACGATTTACAAAGTTTGATTCCAAACGAAAGATGGTCGGGAAATTTTCGCCGATTTGACATGAATGACCCATATTGTAAATGTAATTTATATATTTTTACAGTATAACCTGTTAATGAGGACAAAATTGTCCTGTAAACGAAGTAAGAATTCTCGATAATAAACTGTGTATTGAATTTCCATGTCTATTATCTGCCGTGGTCCTCAATTGAAGACTTCGGACCTAAATTCTTTTCATTGTTGCATGATATTGTGTAGGTCTCCTACATTTGCGAATTTTATTTTTACAATAGACGGAAACACTCTAAATGTAATTGCCGACAGTGGTCCAGCGCTATGCGCACATTAATAAATAATAATAATAATAATAATAATAATAATAATAATAATAATAATAATAATAATAATAATAATAATGACTTTACGTGGCGAGATTCGGGCCATCAGGCCCACTCTTCTGCCAATCCACGTAATACAAAAATTTATAGAATGAATTGAAACATTATTCAGAGATACATTTAGTAAATAAAAATAGAATACAACTTATAGATGTCATGCCCCTGGGCTCACAAACGCGACAAGAATACAACGTCCCAGCATTTGCCTTAAGCAGCCGAAGAAAACAGGGAAAACAAAGAAAGTGTGCATGCTCTTCAACATTGAGCAACAAAATAATATATTTAAGATAATTTTAAAAACAAACAAACATTACTGACACTGGAAAACTCTAACGGTGGGCCCGAATATAATTTCTGAGAGATATTAATTTAGCAATACGTATCCAATGTTAACAAAAAATCTCAAATACATTAATGAATCATAAAAACTATATGAGAATGCACACAACCACCCGGCCAGGACGACGGCTTATGGCCGATTTTAGTTTACAACGTCATGTACTAAGGGAAAAGACGTTTTCAGTCAGAGCCATGACAAAGTTAAACAATAATGAATTGGACGTTACTAGTAGATAACACAAAAAAACATTCTAATCCTATAATAGACTTAATTTAGACTAAGTATACTATTGTTAATTAAATTAAGAACGAACTAAAGAAAATAAAGAAAACTTGCAAAAAAGCACATGCCCTTGCATTGAGCGCAGCCGCCCTTGCATTGAGCGCAGCCGCCCTTGCATTAAGCGCAGCCGCCCTTGCATTAAGCGCATCCGCTCTTGCATTGAGCGCATCCGCCCTTGCATTGAGTGCAGCCGCCCTTGCATTGAGCGCATCCGCCCTTGCATTGAGCGCATCCGCCCTTGCATTGAGCGCATCCGCCCTTGCATTGAGCGCAGCCGCCCTTGCATTGAGCACAGCCGCCCTTGCATTGAGCACAGTAGCCCTTGCATTGAGCGCATCTGCCCTTGCATTGAGCACAGTAGCCCTTGCATTGAGCGCATCCGCCCTTGCATTGAGCGAAGCCGCCCTTGCATCGAGCGCAGCCGCCCTTGGCATTGAGTGCGCCGCCCGTGCATTGAGCGCGAAAGGGGCTGGGCCAGTGTCACCTACATCAAACCACGCAGGTGGTATTGGTGTGGGCAACGGCGTCGGCGCGCGGGGGTTCCCACGGCGGCACGCACAGATCGAAGGCGCGCGAAGCAGCAACATTGGCACGGGTAGCGGTCGCCCGTACGGACGTTACATATGCCGTATCATCATTGCCGCTTCAGTCCATGGCACTAGGTAATTGAATTTAAAATACTCTTTATATACTATTATTTTGTTCAAAATATTGCGCTAAAATAGTGGGCTCTTATTTAATAGCGTAAGTAAACGCGAGGTGTAATGCGGCACTTTTTAGCACTCCTCTTTGTTGGATACATTCAACAAATGCATAATGATTTTCACGTCAGTGTTAATAGCGCGCCTATTAAGTGAAAGAAAATTCAACAGTTTGAAAAGAGTTAGAATTTTGTAACACTGTTATGATTCGATAAACCAGTGACGATAAACGATACAAACAAATGATAACATATAGCTAGTTGTTCGGCTATCGGTGTGTCCTAGAGATACAATCGCCCTTGGTTCCTTCAATAGAATTGATAGGATGTGCGCTGAAATGTGTGTGACACTGTACGCAACACACTGGGAGTTGCAAAACACTTTATGCTTGCTACAACAAAAGTTCTGCTGAACAAACCAACACAAAATGGATTTCTAAAAAGTAGCTGCACAGTGCTCAAGAACAACAAGTACTATGATCTCCTACAACAGCGCAACGAATTAAATAGTTTAACAAAACCAGTCTTTACGGATTCTGTGATAACATACGTAGGCTGTTTTATTTTCTCTTATATGCTTGCGTACGTACAATATTGGAGTTAAAATATGTAGAACAGAGAAATGTATGCAACGCTGCAGAAAATTGATTTCGAGATTGCAACGTAAATGCAAATATTGGAGAGCTTTGAGACTGAAAAAGAATAGTTTCTTTCTTAAACGTCTTACCCACTGACCGTCTGTTAACAAGACTAGCTCCTAAATTATACGTGACGTTCTTGCCAAAATGAATACACCCAAATCGATTTGGCCCAACTGGAAGCCCTGCGATTTTGAAAATATTTTTTTGAAATGCATGTGTACTTGACCTAACGCCCCAGGGATACTTCCATTTTTTTCAAAAAGTTTCCAACTTTTTTCTTTGAAGTCCTTGTAAGAATACAGTGAAATACAATTATAAAGATGGGACGGGTTCGAATTGCTCTGTTAACCCTGAACTTTCGAAATATGCAAAAGTTCCATTTAATTTCGGCGTCCTCCAACTGACCTATTGAAGATAAGAGATTTTTTCTTCCAATGAAATTTGTTTTCCACAATCAGTTCTTTAATTAATATACATTCATGATGTTTTTTCAAAGTATTAGTATTTTTACGCTATTTTGAGTGAAATATGGGAAATATTTAAACAACGTTTTCTCAAAAATGGCTCCAGACGTTTTCTTTAAACATTTTCTACTAATAGTACTAAATGCACTAAATAACATGGCAAAAACACCATTTTGATGTATTTTGATTTTTTAAATTGCACAAAACTCACTCCGTTAAAATTTATATTACGGGCGTTATTTATACGATATTGCATTTGCGAGCACAAATCAAATGATGCCTGTGCCTGATTCAAATGGGGAGGTTCTAGAAATCTCAAGACGATTCTGTGAAAATCAGCCAAAAATTGCTTATTTTAATAAACACTGAAAAATACATTTTCTCAAAACGGTTCCAAAGTTTTACAGTGAAAATTAAAACAGATTTTACCGTGTCATTCTGGAAATCGATTTTTCACTTTGCTATTAGGTAACGAAAAATGTAGAAAGCGAGAAAAATAATTTTGTATTCTTTTGTAAAACACAATTTCTTCAATATAATTATTACATGAACGTAAACTAAGCCATTCTGTTAACTGACACTTGGTGTAAATATTAGATTCTACAAAATATTAGAAAAGAGAGTAGATTTAGCAGAGTTAATTTTGGGAACATTGTTTATTTACGAATACGTTTTTGATTGCTTTTAATGCTAATAGTAAATAGTCTAGATTTCCTTGTTGGAAAAATAAAATCTGAAATTAGAGTAATTGGTAATATTTATTGAGGGAGCTGAATCTTGATTTGAACTGAAGTCTTTTAAAATAAAATTACTTGTAGAACAAGATGTTTTTTGTATACGAATATTCTGAATAAAAGCTGTATTATATTCTACCGATTGCAGTAGAGTGTTTACGGTAGACATTTTGTTTGACAGAATCATACACATAATCCATAATCATCCGCTACCAACGTATTCTTCCAATGACTGTTGCGACCCGCCCCGCTGTCGCAACGCGAGAAAAGTTCTTGCCCTGTAGACGACTGAGAGAACCCTCTGTCGTGTATAATGAACTAAGACGAACGTCATTGGTCGATAAACCGTGTGAGAATATATTTTTGCACGGCTTGTGAAATCATCATCATTGCTGTATCCGAAAACGTGCAGAAATGCATACATTCTGGAGTAGTCGTAGAGAAAATTATTTATTCTAACCTGTTCTGTAATCAGAATCCACATGTTGTGTAGACCAGAGACCTTGATACCAAAAAAAGGAAGATTGACACCGTTTTTCCCCGATCGATCTGCCTGATGTCGCGATCAGTTGATTTTGAAATGGATATTTTAATTTTTGGAGGTACTTTACATGAATTCCCAAGTCCCCAAGCACATTTTCTAATTTATCTCAAAAATGGCTCCCAATTTTTGAATTGCATTTTTTATCGGACAAAGTAAATACTCTTATAAAATGGCCAAGATTTGATGTTCGTTGAATTATCTGAATTTTCGATTATTTTGAGTGAAATATGAGCAATATTAAACAAGTTTTTCTCAAAAACGTCTCCAAAATTTTCCTTTTATTTCTTGCTACGAATAGTGCTAAATCCACTAAATAATGTGACAGAAACTGCATATTTATGTATTCTTTTGATTTTTTTAAAATACAGAAGTGTTTTTAAATAACTCTTACGACGTGAATATTTACATTATAGGTATAGTTTATACGAGTATATTTTTGTGAGAACTAGTGCTTGAAATAATTTATTTCATTATTTTATTTCTAAAGTTTTTCGAAAACTCAATAATTTTCTGTCAAAATGAGCTCAAAATTGCGCATTTTTAGAAACGCTTAAACGACATTTTTTCACAACCCTCACCCAATTTTGCAATGAAAATTAGCATACACAACTAGTTTACACTCTTCTATATTAATTTTAATGTCATATTTCAATTATACTATTATGGGACCGAAAAATTGAGAAAATGTGAAGAAATATTCTTTAGGTAGGACTCAGTGAGAGGATGGGGCAATACTGCAAAGCCAGCCCAGACGCAAAAAATACTAAACCAGCTAGTACAAGGAAGTACATGCCATTCTATAAAAGCACAATGTCTTTAATAAAACACTTTCTAAAAAACAGTTCTTTAAATAATGAAATGTACATTTTTTACGAGTGGTTTTTGAGTAATATGTTCTTGAAGTTAATGCAATTCATAAACATTTTTTGACAAAAACGTATCCTTTTTTTTCTTTAAATTTGTTACCGGGATAAAGCAAAGTTTTTAGATAAAGTTCGCTTAAAAAACGACGCAGGTCTACTTTTGGGGGAACTATATTGATTTCGAAATTTGCAAAAAATTAATATTATAAAAATACAATATTGATGAGAGATATTTTCCGTAATGAAATCTGTTCTTCGAAACTATATTGCTTTTCATGTTGAGAAAGCACAATGAGTCTTATGGAGAAATCGCTCATTGTTGCCCACGCGACACATTCGCTTGCCCGCTCCTTCCAGAATCACGGCTACCTTCTCAATATATGCACCTAATTAAAAATGTTTATATCCTCATTTCCTATAATAATAATAATAATAATAATAATAATAATAATAATAATAATAATAATTATTATTATTATTATTATTATTATTATTATAGCCATAATATTTTTATTATATTAAATATATAATACAACATGTTGTTTGTGGCGTCAAATATTGAATAATTAATTTACGCAATAAACGAAACACTATGACTAACATTTATCCAAGTTTCATCGTAGTACATGAAGTTCCTTTTCTCATTTCTAAGCTGTCGCATTTCTCGTAGTTATAATTATCGGCATATTATTGTATCATTTCAGTCTTTTTTTCTTTTCTTTTTTTTTCGCTTTCCAAATTCAAATCCCATTTCTATCAATAAGCGATAAAATGCAGAATATTTGAGATTTGGTAATTTTTTATTATTCATATTTTTCATTACATACACGATTGTTTCAGGAGTGTGTTAAAATATAAACGCTTGGAATTTGAGACGTACCATATCTACAAAATCGTCGAACTTCATTTCCCTACTGATTTTATACTTCAGTTCAGTATAATATTTTGATTTTTCCCCATGTTTCATTATTTTATCCTTTTCCCTGCGATCCCTTTATCTCTCTTAAACTTGACCCACTACACAATTCACTAAATTACGAATATACTTTTCTTTACCACTGCACATCCACCATCTTCGTCCACATCTACCAGCAAAAATCGACTGATCAGAATACCCAGCAAGATAAAATTCTCGAAAGGACTTCTTGAGATCATTCGAGTATTGACTTGGATGGTCCCTTCCACTAATGCCGTATGTTTACATAATGATGACATTATGGCTGATGACATAAGTTTACGTTATTTGTTATACAAACACTTCCTTTCAACCCTACGGGTTACACATTCTGCATCTGTGCCTTGTCTTTTTGTTGTGTCTCTCGTCGAGCCTCGCGTCGTCGTCCCATGTAGCGCGCGGCACGACTTCAAAACAAACAATAAATACGCAGAAGTAGTAATGCATCAGAAGACCGTCGGGTAATGATAGAAAATATATTTCGTCATTTTACCCAAAACTCTGTCGCTGGAAGTTTTTAATTGGACTTCAAGAACGAAAATATCCCAGCAACGATATATTTCAATGCACAAATTAAAAATTCACACATTTTCGTTGATTAATATTTTTTTAGAGACACATTTTGACATTGATAAAATGAACGTATTTCCCCCAGCTCAAGTAACTGAAATATTGTATCGAATTTTTCCAAAATAATTCCACAACTTTTTGGATATATTTTAACGGTCTGAATGAAAAGGTGTTTAAAAAATCAGTTCCGCAGAAATACAGAGTTTTCATTATTTTATTTAAAAATCAAATGAACGACACATTTTTCATTATTATCATCGTGTTTCTCGTCATTTTCTCTACAGGACTATGTTTTTCTACTTCCTTTTGCAGCAATCGATTAGGCAACAGTGCACGAGAATAACATTGTTCATAAGATCCCATTGTGCCTTCACGACGAGAAAATGAGTATAGATCTTAAAATAATATTAAGGAAAATCTTGGAATTTTTTAAAACTGTAAATACAAAATGTTCAATTTTTTGGGGGGAAGAACAACTCAACAACTCGAGAAGGTTGAGTTTAACGGCGAGGCGGATGGTGTAGGGAGATAATGTGAATGACACACAACCTCTAAGGATCTGTGTTCGAATGTTAGAGCGGAGAAATATTTTGGCTGGTTGGAAACATTCTTGCAGACTCGTGTAGTATCATTACATTGCGTTGCCGTTACAAAAAATGCGAGATAGTATGTGCAGTTGTAGTACAAATAGTTTCTTATGCGAGTAAACATTTTAGTACTTTTAAATATGTATTTTATGTTGTTGTTACGAAAAAATCCTGGCTTTATGAAACAAAATTATACATGAAGCAGCGGTCGCTTGGTCTGAATCCATAACTGGCGACTGGAATCCACAGTGCGTCTAGGATTTTGTTTGCAGACGAAAATTACATCGAGAAATAATTTCTATTATTTGACACAGCGTTCTGCTTTTCCTCTTCTGTGAAACCATGCAGTTAACTATTATCCTACAAAAAATAATGTTACAAACATTTTTGCTAAAGTCGTGTGAAGTTAAACTGAAGCAGTTGATTGAAAGTTTACTTCACAAAATGAAACCTATATTTATATTAAATTATTTGATTTATTCAATTCTTTTAGATATAAAAAAATATCTCATCAAACCATAAATATTTAAGTTTTCCAGTTTAAAAAAATTGTTTTTAAAATTCAAGGTCATTTCTGACATTCATTTCATGGTCTATTATGTTATAATTGTCGAATTTCTGGTAATACCTTTATCATTACATTTTTTGTGCCGCAGGTTGCTGATTAAGCCATGGGAAACTTCTTGCCAAGCAAGTTCTTGTGCTGTAGCTTGCAGGCAGGAGCTATTGTTATTGGCTGCTTTGGAATGGTGAGCCCATAAATCGTCTGTGTGATTTTTTAAAAAAAAGTATGTGGGAAAGTAGGCCCAAATTTTATCGTACTTTTGTAATAATTTTATGTACTTATTGAATTATTTGAAATTGTTTGTATATTTTATATTTGCATGTTCTCAAGGAATGTCCACTTCTCATGAAGTGCAAGCTGTTGAAGAGTTACTGTTGATAGCGTGCATGAATTCAAAAATTCAAGTAATCTTTCCTATCGTGTAGAGTAGGTGTCTTAATCTCTAAATGCTATATTCAACTTTGGAGCCTTTATCTTTCCTTAACTTCAAAATTCAAATGTAAGTTATTAATTTATTCTACTAACTGCTCCCAAGCTAGACAACTTAGTCGATATCAGCCGCTGTCTGGAGGAAAATTCTAGCAGCCGGTTGTTCTCATAGATCGTTTACCATGCTTTCCCGGATCAATATCGGGCGAATGTCAAAGCAGTGTCCTAACAAGTAGGCCACGTACTTCGCGTAATCTTTCCTTCCTTTCCTTTGTGCCCTCCTCTCCCCTTCAACTTATACGAACAACACTATCACACATGTCGAGAGACTAATCGAGATCTTCGAACTTGTGGCTGGAAAGGAAAACCCTCCACAAGCCGGCGTGAACGTTGACGCCGATCTCAAGTTCTAGCAGCGAGGAGCAGCCACCACTTGCACTTTACTTATGGGACTAATGACTTAATTAGTTGACAGTTACGAAAACGAAATAAATAAATCACGCTTGTTCAAAGGTGATCCATATTATTATTATTATTATTATTATTATTATTATTATTATTATTATTATTATTATTATTCACAATGTTCCCGGCAACGATACACAATTAGTTCCTCGCAGGACTCATAGCTGGTCGTTGTTTTCCAAATATCCGTTGCTTTTCGATTTTTTTTTAATCAATGAGATGGGCCGTACGGATGAGTAACAAGTCTATCACTCAGCCCTAAGGCTGGTAATGAGGATGGGATTGGAAAGAGAGAATTACACGCGATCCTAACAATCAGGGATACCACGGATCAGAGCAGTCGACCAACGAATTTGATTCGGCAAGGTTATCCTCATTATTCAACGTGAAAATATCAATTACTATGCATCATCACCCTTCGCTCAAGCGCTACTTACTGCCATTGATTGATCAGTTAACGCGGTCTATTTCAAGTATCTGACGACAAATCATTTCTAATCATTTGCACAATTCCTTCAGAGATTCCATCAGGTTAACTTCTTAGTACTGCCATCAATTTATAAATGTATAATAAATAATATTTCTTTTTCTTTGTCTAAGAATACATAAATACGCGAACAATATGTAATGATTTGTGATATATGTTCTAGATATTTGCCGTGGCATTTTTTATACTCAACGTTGTTGGAAGTGTTGCTTATAACACCAGTTCATGTCATGGTGAGTAAAAAGGCATTATGTATTAAATTGCATTAATACTAATCATTATATTACATCGACTACTAAGTTCCAAAACGTAACAATTCATAATTCTACGTTTTGAGATATTGCCGCTTCAAAGTCTAATATTGGCCCGAAAATGTCAACACATGAATGAATGTATAATAAATATTAAATTTAGGTAATCTAACTGATATTTCGAGAATTTGTTTCCATAATTTGCATTGACTTCAAGGTGAAAGACTGTAGCCGGATAAGGGGGATAAAAATGCCACCAATCTTAATTCAATTTTGAATGGAGAGCATGTTTAGTATTATTTTGAAAGTCATTTTCCCAATATCTTAGAGCGACAGCCTGATTATTTTGTAAAATGGCAGAAAAATACGATTTTTCGATTTTTTATTTTTTTCATATTAGTCGGAGATTATATTCTGAAACAATTATGAGATAGTTGACATCTAGACGTATCTTCGATTATTTGGTATTTTCTATGTTTTATTTCTGAGGTGGCGGCTCAAAAAAATCCTACAACTTGGTATTAAGGTGTTTTTTACTATTCATTTTTTCAGATTTTTCTTATTAGTGCGTCATATTGAAAAAAAATGGTTTTTTCATTTACACGCATATAACTCATAATAAGTTTATCACTTTCTACGGAAAAATACTTTTTACAATGAAAATCATATCATTTTACCTTACAAAAAAATTTGGATAATTTTTGGCGCTAAATTCAAATTTTCATGATAAACGACATGAATGATGTAATTTTGTTTCTGAAAAGTATTTTTCCGTAGAAAAGTAGTTAACTTATGAGTTATATGCGTACAAATGAAAAAAAAGAGTTGTTAATTTTTTTAATGTGACGCTCAAATAAGAAAATTTTGAAAACCATCAGTAGTAAAGAACATCTTAACACATTTTTGTAGGAATTTTTTGAAGTCGTCACCTCAGAAAAAAACAACAGAAAAATAGAATAATCATTTAATAATTTTTTAAAATTGAATTGCCCGCCAAATGTTTTTTAAAAAAGCTCTCCAAGATTCGTCTAGATGTCAACTATGTATCATAGTTTTTTTCTGAATTTTATCTCCGAGTAATGATACGAAAAAATCAAAAACTGAAAATTTGTATTTTTCTTATATCTTACGAAATAATCAGGCTGTCGTTCTGAGATTTTGGGAAAATGACTTTCAAATATAACATCAAACATGCTCTTTATTCAAAACTGAATTACGCTTAGGGGTATTTTTATTCCCCTTATTCTGCTACAGCCTTACACCAAAAGTTCCTGTTTTTCAAAAAATTGTACACAACCTTTCTTTAAGACCTGATTTTCTAAGGAAAGTTTATTATAGAAAAAAATCTGTTGCTATCAGATAACAATGTTTAATAAAAATATCAGTTTTTATTAAATCATTTTTGAGAAAATTTTGAAAATGTAGCTGAAGTTTCAAAGTAGTTGTAGTTGAGGCAAAGTACCCCCAAAATCAAAATGTCCTTTGGAAATTATAAGAACCTCGAGTTCCTTCAGATCGAAGAAGGAGTAAGAATTTGGAGAAAATTGTCTGAACTAAATTGGTGCTAGCCTTAACCACAGACAGAGGGTCAGGCAGAGAGACACGTTTTACCATCAATCGATTTTTCGGTCAAGGACCTACGAACGTAGATTCTCACTACACACCGTGTTACAGGAAGTAAGTTATTACAAAACAAAAAATATTATCCAATTTTCGTTACCAGTGCTCGACTATTTACATTGGTCGCAAAATCGCCGTTTTCCGTCCCAGCATTACAGTATTAACTTAACTACGTAAAGGGAGAAAGTAAAATTTCAGTGGGAAGTATATCTAGAATTGTAGATGTAGAATGATTGAGTTACACCAAACTTTCTAATAGCTTTCAGAATTCTTTATCTATATTTTCACGTATACATACTGAGATATACCAAACATTCTCAAGAGAAATTCATACAAATTTAGACGAATAATAGCTTATTTTAAAAAATTGGTACCCGAAAATAACAATATCCAATAACACATTTACAAAGGGGACATACGATAGCCATATTGGATATGACGAAAAGAGAAGGTAAATATTGCAACAAGTGGTCGAGGCTGGAATAGACAGTGAATATATAACATTGGATATTCATAATATAAAGTAAACATAGTCATGATTTGGGACGTGGCCGATTTTCATTTAAAAAAAATTATATATTATATATATATATATATATATATATATATATATATATATATATATATATATATATATATATACGGCACGCTAATCAGAACATAAAGAAATAAAACTAGAAAAGATACAATGTTGAAATATTATAAAACAATGGCAACACCAGTATTCCTGTATGGCAGTGAAAATTGGATCCTCTCTCAAAAAGAAAAATTAAATATTCAAGGTGCAGGGATGAAGAAGAGTAAACGGTTGTACTTTGCTACATATTAGCTACATATTTTATTTTTATATAAAAACGATGAAAACTAACACTGAATGGTTGCCACAAAAACGAATAATATCGACGTAATTAAAAACACGAAGATTCAATGCTGCAAAACACATTGAAGATTGCGTATTCTTTTCATAAAAATATCACTTTTTATATTATTAGTTTTTATATTATTCGTTTTAACATTGTATTATTATTTAACCATTACACATTGTACAAGTACTATCAAGTGATTCGTCATCGTGAGACCGGGACTTGGACACGGTTTAGAAAACAGTTTCGCTCACCGCTTGGGGCACTTGAATCAGGTACGCAGACTAACGCAGTGGATTCGTAACCCACGTAAAGCATGACTGTTTGAAATTGTTTGCGGGACATAAACAGTCTCTCGTGAATTCCATCTACTCCATAATTGTTCCATAATCGCATGGTCTGGATGCAAGTGTGTGTGTAATCTCTGTGTGTAATTGAGGAACTGGATCTCTATACCCAAAACAAAGGTACAAGCAACAAGGGTTATGAACCGCCCGTAACATGACACGTGCAACCGAGTGATACCTCTCTTAATCCCTTGTATTATGTCTATATTCTAATCCTTCCATAATCTCTTGATCTGGAAGGCAACTGTGTACGAGATGTGTGTGCAATCTATGTGTGTGGGGGTGTGTTTATGTAATAGAGCAACTGAACCTCTACACTCAGAAAAATATTTGTAGTAAAAGCAACGAAATGGGACCATGATGCCATGGGCAAATATGTAAGATACTCAATGACTTTTGTGGTTTTGTTCTTTGCACATATATCATAAACAGGATACATCAATTTTGTGTTTGTACACTTTAATCCTTCCGTGGTTCCTTACACTAACCGGTAAATGTGTGAGAAACTTCTGCAATCTGTCTGCCTGCATAATTGATGAACTGATTTTCTAAACTAGTACGGGCTAACACGTCTCATAAATACGTCTCACAAAGAACCGAGATGGGACTGAGGACTATCTTTGTGAGATGTTCCGGGAGCGCGAGGGTGCTCTTCACTATGATTTGTCCTCACGTGTCCTACACTTATCTTTAGGCGCCGATAGACGGCACCCCGGAAGAAGCTCAAGCGAAACGGAAACGTAGGACTAGCTCAAAAGAAACCGGAACTAATTAATACGAGAAGGTATATGCCAGTTAAGTAAAGCCTTAAGTAAAATCGTATAGTCATGACATGGGACAAGAAAGAAACCTAATGACCATATTATTCGCGGATGACCAACTTATAATAGCAATTGATGAATATAGCCTTCAGAAATCACTGTTTGAATTACAGGAGGTAACCGAAATGTACAATCTCTGAATATACTCAACAAAAACAAAAGCCATGGCCTTTGAAGGGATGAAACCGATTAGATCCAAATTAGTTGTATACAATTCACTTATAGAACAAGTTTCAAGTTTTAATTTCTTGGGATACAAAATGTCATACAGAGGGGAAATACATATACAAGGGAAAATTGAAAGACTAAATCGTATGAACGGAACAATCCTGAGAACCTTGAAAAAGAAAGTCAGAAAGGAAACCTTGATTAAATTATGTAATATATTAAGTATCCCAACTTGTTTATATGGAATTGAAAATTGGACAATGACCAAAAAAGATAGCACAAGACTACAAAGTGCTGAAATGAAATTTCTGAGATCAGTAGCTGGTTATACGCTGATGGACAAGAAAAGGGATTTATAAATTCGTAAAGAACTTGATGTATGTAAACTACAAGAGAAAGTTAATTACTATCGAAATTCCTGGATGCAGCACATTGAAAGAATGCAAAACAATCGACTGCCGAAAATAATTCTAAAATACCGCCCACAAGGACGAAGAAATCCTGGTCGTCCGAAGAAGAGATGGGGTGACCAGACGGGAACGGAGGCGTAACAGGCAGTGCCTATATACCTGAAGAAGAAGGTATATGTCACCTGCAATTCTACTATTTTGCTTTTGAATTCGAGTATGTCATATCTACAGTAATCACCAACGTTGCAATATCTAAAATAAAATGTTTAGTGTAGAAAAAAAACATACCGATAATAAAGTAAATAATATGATAAATTTTTACAAAACTAAATTCGTAACATGCAAACAAAAATCAATATTTCTCTAAAATAATAACAGGTTGTTAGGATTTACAACCTTAGGTTTTTAGAAGTAGAACAATTGAGATGATAGAATCTGTGTGAAAAATAAACATTTCTTACAGGCTGATAAGGGTGGTGTAAATAATTTGCATTCAGAAACCTGAGATTTAAATATTTTAGCAAGTGTAGCAGCCAATGTATTGGCAGAAGGTAACTTTCCCATACGTTTTGGATTACTCCGATTTTGTTGAATTTCCTTTGGAGATAGGGTACATGAAAGTACATCGTATTTTACTTTCCATGTATATGGATGGGTGAGGAAGATAAATGTGCAGTATGATCTGATTTGCGTCCGTTCACAATTTCCTTACCAACACCTTCGTTTAATATCTGATGTTCAAATTTACAGACACTCCTACAACCTGCTTTGGTTCATCAGGACTTCGTAAATTGACGTCCAATTTATTGGCCTTCCTCGCTGCATGGAATGCACTCGAACTCTTTACGTGCATTGGCTTGATAGTGGGAGCTAGCAAGGTACATAATTTATGTATTTTATCATTTGACTTATTTTCCTTTGCAGTTTTTGTTCCAATTCATCAATATTTTGGTCCGAATTTTAGTGTCTTAGGAATGAATTATGAAATAACCAAACCACATTGGATAGACCTGAAAATAATTAATTATGGTTATCGTGAAATATATATATATAATATGTGTATAATATAAAATATGTGTATCTGTAGTGTATGTATGTATGTGTGTTTGTGTGTGTGTATGTCATTTCAGCTGGAAAAATTCACAACTATCTTCTCTTCAATTAGTTGAACAAATGTTTCACATGTCATTTTGCTTAGAAACTCTTGGTTTTTGCACTGTAGTTTCTTGACTTTTCTTCTGTAAAGTCCAGAAGGTTGTGCATACTTATGATTCTTAACTCCAAGTGTAGTTCTAAATATTGCTAAAGAAAAAAGTCTACTTTTTCAGGCACAAACGAAAAAAATACATTTTTTTTAATTGACGGAATTGGGGTGCAATGTACGACAGCCTTGAATCGCGCGCGGCTCTCTAGCGCGTCCGACTGTAGGCTGAGAGAACATCAGCTCGCCAGCCGGCCGTCAGAATTGCGGTGCACTCAGTGTTCAAAAATAACTTGAAATGACTTCCCGAGTCTATAACGCTTCAAAGTTTGGAAATGCGCACAAAGTTGCGATGATGCAAAGTCTTCTACCAAATCGAAAAATTACAAGCCTTCATACGGGAAACTGTGATGAAAAAAAGAGTTTGTTCTTATTGCCAATATCAAAATGATCACGCATTTAGTGTAACATAGAGCTGTTAAAATATGAGGAAAGTTTATATTTAAATAGGAAAACGAAATGAAATTTAAAGAGAGGAATGAAAAATACTTCATGCAGAAAAGAATGGTCGCTCAGGGTTAGCCTTTTCATCCTGACATTTGAACTGTACCTTGTATGGGAGGTCGTTGATGAGAAACGGTTGATGACCTTTGATGAGGAACATGCTTGTGGTTTTATTCCGTCTTAAATGACTTACTCATATGTGACATTTTGTGTATCATAACCCTCTATTTTATAATTATTATATCTGCTGTTTATAATCGTCAAAACGAATAAAAATATCAATATTATTATGTTATCATCAAAATTCAAGAAAACGACGTGAACCAATATAATTTTTCAGCATAAAAGCATAATACAAAATGAAGAAAAGGCGATGTGTACGGGACGAAATTTGATGGCATAAAACATTGCCAAAAATAATCAATAAAATGTTCTTAAAATGCTTTAGAAATGCCCTAAAACCAAAGAAAAATGACGTAAAAAATGTGATCAAAACCAGTTCGGATGAACAACTCGAGTTGTTGATACGTTACTGGTGTAATCGATGTTGCTTCTATTCGTTCAAGTGAACTCAGTTTGAAACTTTTGATTTGGACTGTTCTTTACCAGGAAATCTCTGTCTTCAGTTATCTCGAAATCAGCCAAACTGACAATAGCGCTCACAGGCGTCACAGAGATTACATATTCACAACAGCTGGCCATATCTGAGCGAAGAAATCGAATAGTTTATTGAAGAATTCTGAGGAGAACGTCTCAGAATCACCTATTAGCGTGATATCATAAATATGCGAAAATAATGTCTTTTTTGCTGTAAGACTAATTGGCTTCGCTATCGCAACGCCTCGTAGTTAATCCTTCGGCGTCACACTTGACTAACTTAAGAGGACTAGTATCATTAGTAGAGTCCGGAAGTTCAAGTATTTACTTTTCCTAAAATTGGGAGACAAAGAGGCATTTCTTTTCACTAAAATAGGCATGCAAAATTGCATTTATTCTGGCCAAAGTAGGAGTGCAAAAGACATTTAAACAATAAAAAATCATCGTTGAAAAGGAATAACTGTCAAAAATTAATAATTCAAATGCTTCACATTTTTATTCTAACTCTAAAATTTACATTAGCACTTATATGGAAGGAAACTATCATTTCCTTATAATCTTCGTTGCACATGACCACCCGGTATGATCACTACAAATTGGTTTTACTCGCGACTCTCTCTTCGGTATGCTATTGTGGACTCCCGTTTGACTGTTGAAATAGCTTCAGTAGAAACGAAATTATTGTTTCGTTCTTCACAACTGTGCTGGGTACATAGAGTTTTGTCCTCGAAAGGGATCGGAAGCCAAGCTCAAATGTAGGAAGGGATTCCCCGTGAGACGGCATGAATGTAACAAATAAAAAATCTTGACTGCTATCATCTTCCTTTCTCATTTAGATTTTTAACACTACCTGTTCCTGAAGCCTCCGTTTTCATAGAGACAGAACACAATCGTGTCTTTGTGTTGTGCCGACTTGCTTACGTTTCCAGATTGATCGAGATAGTACCAAGAGAAAACAAGGAAAATAATGACGAGAAAGTAAGAGGTAAAAATAAGGCAAAATGCAAAAAAATAGGTATAAGCGAAAATAAGCAAAATGAAAATTGATTAAAACAACTCCAGAAGGGCAATTAAGTTATTTGTTAAAAGTCATAAAATCCTAAAAACAAAACAGACATTTGGCCAAACTCCTGGGCTCCAAGTTCAATTATTATTTGATTTATAGGTTTCTAATTTTACACGTTTGTCTGTGTGAGTGAAGATAGTCACATTACTCATTTATTTCAAACAATTCTTTTTTATTTTTAATTCGAAGAGGAGAGTTGTTACGACGTGAATATGTCACGTCTGATAAAATAAATCTATTTGACCATTAACGACAAAATCAAGCACATTTTAGCATCCATGCAAGCGAGCTAAGCTAAGTAGTCTCAGCGTTGTAAATAAATCAATAGAAGTTAACATGTAATGTTACGGGCGAGGAACTAATTGTGTATCGTACCTGGAAAATCGTGATAACAACAAAAACAACAACAACAACAATAATAATAACAAGAATAACAATCCCCTGTGGCGCAGATGGTTACGGCAGCCGTCCTCTGTGCCGATTTGTAATTGTCAAAGAAGATAGCTTTTGGCAGGGTCATAAATAGCCGGTACGCATATAATAATGAAATATTAATAAAAATTAATAATAATAATAATAATAATAATAATAATAATAATAATAATAATAATAATAATAATAATAATTTATTAATTGATTGCCATAATGGTTATCAATTAACCTAGTTTTGAGTTTGATCCTTTTTTTCAGGGATCAACGTCATGGATTACAGCATGGCTAGCTATCACGTTAAGCTGGATTGCTTTACATAGCTCTGTAGCTTTAGCATTTGTATTTTCGGATCCAAAAGGGGAGTGGATTGCTGGTATTGCAGTTGGAATGTTTTTCCTTCTACGTAAGTATATGTCCTCAATTATGTGCAGTGTCTTTTCAAATCTGTATGCTATGAGTATATACACAGTCCGACAATTGTCGGACTGTGTATATACTCATAGCATACAATTAAGCAAAGCATGTAATTACATGTGACTGATATTGTGAAGAAATGACTTGTGAATTATAATGTGTGAATTTTATAATGTGAATGACTTTATTGTGACTGATTATATTGTGTAAATGCTATCCGCAAACCAATATATGCATGAAAAAAGTACTCCTTCCTATACAATCTGACAATACATTTGTCGTGTCTAGAACATGCCGGGAAATACATTACAAGCAGTCACTGAGAGATCCTCGTCATGTATCTCTGCGTATCTGTGCAGAGAGCAAATTTTGTTTGAAACTGGATAAAAGTGCCTCAAAAACTATTGATTTGAATCGAAAAGTGTATGGAGTTACTTCATGTCTCGTGCACAGATATTTAAGGTGGTATGCACGTTTTAAAAGTGGTGTGGAATCGATTCCAGATAAACCTCGGCTTGGGCATCCAATTTCGTCTTCAGAAGTCAAAAGTTAAGGCAATGCTTCTGTGTTTCTACGGCTGTAAGAGTCTTCATAAGAGTATTCATCATTAATTTGTACCATAAGGTCACATAGAAATTTCCCAGTTTTATTTAAGTGTTTCGTCGTGTTCGGCCTGAATATTCAGACTCTGGCAGCTGGTTCCTTCATTAAGACACTGCACCAGCTTACTGGGCATGACTTGCATAAGAATGTTTGGCCAAGAAAAAGTGGATGTGCCGAATTCCTCTCCTTATTCTGCAGATATGTTCACCTGCGACTACTTTTTGTTCCCAAAACTGAAGTTACCATTGAAACAAAGACTTTTTGATAATGTGGAGGACATTGAAATAGCTGTCACACAAACAGCTTTACGGAACATACCACACACTGAGTTCCTGAGGTCGTTCTACTCTTTGCGCGATCGTGCCATTCACTATATTGATGCAGGAGAGATGTAATTTGAATAATAAACATGAAATATTAAATTATTTTTCTTTGTTTGGTTACAATAAAATCAATCTCATTATGTAATTCCCTATCTGTGTAAAACTGCAATGACCATTCGAACAAAGATATTCCACAAATGTCCCACACATTCAAAAAAAATGTTCCTTTCATCAGGTAAGGGAAAATATTTCCTTTCCATTTAGAGCGTCATTAATCTAATTATTCAGAATATATTGGGTATTTCTTTCATAATATGCCAAAGAGGCTCAAGAAGGGATCTCGCTATGCATACAGTCGTTGTTAGGTATCTATAAAGACTCTCAGCATATTCATTCACTAAATGTATTTGAGAATCAACAATATTACACTCAAATATGAGTCACGAAAGAAAGAAAGGAGAAAATAAAGAAAGAAGGAAGAAAGGGAGGAGGGAAAAGAAAGGAAAGAAAGATGAGAAGAAAGAAAGAAGAAGGAAAGTAAGAAAAAAAGATGGAAAGGAGAAGAAGAACGAAACGTAAATGAAGGAAGGAAACAAAGAAAAATAAAAGAAGGAAAGAAAAGGAAAAATAAAAGAAGGAAAGAAAGAAGGAAAAATAAAATAAGGAAAGAAAGAAGGAAAGAAAAAAGAAGAAAGGAAACGGGCGAATTAGTTATCAGAGAGCTTTATAAACAGTATTTTGTACACTTGTATTAAATATATGACTCAATACAAGTTTTAAGTTACTTACATACAAGTTGATCAGGTCCAGATCTAGGCTCATAAATCAAAAACCATAGTTCCACAGCTTACACAAACGTGAAACTATGAAACGAACGGCATTCCTAGGGGACACAACTCTTCTTAGTTTTATAATGTGCAAATTAAATCTTTCAGCAAAATTTCTTTTGAAATAATAGTATTGCAGCAAACAAGTATAAAACATTCACTTATGTCGCATAATATCCCAAAACATTGATATTACGAAAGCTTCAACATCAAAGTGTAAGGATCATTCGGTTTGTTTGGGACTTAGCACGAAGCACATAATAACTAAACTACTATTACAGCTCCCACAAGTCTGAACTAGAACAGTAAGAAAATAAATTTTAAATAATACTTCTAGTTATGATTTGTTTCACAAGAAATTCAAAATCTTAGCAATGTGTCTTTAATGTTATTCACGTTTATTTTCACAGTAATCGAGTCCAACATCTTTTACATTCGCAATTCTTTCTTAATATTTAAAAATCTAACAATTGTAATTGTTCAAAAATAGAGCTGTTTGAAATTCCCCATAACCAAGATTTTCCCCGGCTGTTGGATAATATTGGCAGAAATATGAACCTCGATTATGGTGTTCCACCATTTGTAACATTAGTTCTCTTTTATGTATCCAATAAAATAAATGGATCTTTTTTAAATAACACTAACATATTAACAATAATGCATCAATTGATAAAACTCATCTCGACGCAAATAGCGGCACTAATTTCTGAACACCAACAAAATTCATAATTACTTGTCAGAGCATAAAAATGCCTTTAATTACTCATTCAATGAAATTGTGCTTTTAATGTTGTTTCAGCAATATACGCGTGTGCAGTAATTGCAGTATTGGGCTACCGTAAAGAGCTAGCCAAAGCTTTTTTTAATCCTGCAAATGGCATTGTACCGGCAATGCCAACTGTGCAGCCAGTACCAGTTGCAGCTCCCCCAGTGGTAGTTCAGTATGCTGGTTACCAGCCCAATATGTATCCTCAACAACCACATATGGTACCACAGTGGTAATTTCGCCAGATTGTGCAACGTTACGTCAGAAGTTACTTTTTGTTGATCATTCTGAATACATGACAGCAAAAATACCGTATACTTTTATATTATCATTCATTGGTACTATAAATCTTCTCAACACTCAAGTTTTTAAATTAAATATCAAGTATTTCAAGAATCGGAACTTTAAAATATGATTTTAATTTAAATTTTTACTGATATTACCGTTCAAATCATTGTGCTCTAACCCAAGTACAGGAGAAATACAAGAGAAAACAGTCCATAAAACGAGTTTAAATGAACAATGCGTGCAACCATGGAGGAAATAACTACCATGCGTGCAACGAGACGATTGTTTCAAGGTCGGATAGAATTCAACAAAGTCTCTTCACGAATCAAGCCTACATTCAATCTAGTTAAAACAATAGACATTGAATTTACAATAAGAAAACCTCTAAATGGGTCAATATAACCCATGTTGACAAAAATGATTTGATTGTGATATGACCTGACAGCAAAATGCTTAAGTTAACACAATATGCTTTCAATTGGGTTACCTTACTTCCTGCTCCACTTTTTCATGAAACTTTTATAAAAATAGTACTTGTGCATCACAATCCAACACATTGTACTATTTGAGTAAAGAAAGTTTTGAGCAATTTTTGAGAAAATCTTATTTATGTATTTTTGGAAAATTGTCACTAGTTGTTTAAAAATCTCGCAAAAACTACTTACATTTTAAAAATGTTTGTATTTAAAACGAATGAAAGGGCTAATATTGAAGGAAAAATTGCATTTAGAAAAAATTTCAAGCTTTAATTATGAAGTAGTTGGGTGGTATTACCTACCAACAAACCCAAGTAGGAACTATTCACACGAAGCCCTTCTGTTGGTACAATAAATTTAAGACATGTCACTGGCCGTTACTTAACAGCAGCACGTAAACAGATCTACCCTTCTACCGTAAGTATTCAAATGTTCTTCGTAAATATCAAACACTTTGTTTCAAAAATGCATTTTTAAGAAACCTTCTATACAACCGTTCTTCCTAACTTAATTCGATTATCTTAAAAACTTCTCCACAACTTAGCAACATAGCATGTAATAAAAACAGCATGTAATAAAAACAGTTTCGATTCAATGAGCTTAATCCATTATGTCTCTCTCCCATTCCCCATAACACTGGCCTGCGTTTTTAAAAAACGTTTATGATGTTAAAATGTTTTCAACGTCTTTTATAGAAATTTATCACGCTGAACTCGAAAATAATATTAGTTTTCCTCAATCAGTCTAATTTTTGTGTTATGGATTCTATGTCTACTACGCATACTGTGTTTACCATTAGCTCATTTCCTGTTTATAGAAAGTCAATGACTAGATAACCGACGTGACAACTGCAGCAGATTATATGAAAAAAAACTATAAATGAATTAAACACAAGAGTTTCAGTGCAAGCTTTGTTAATAGAAAATTATATTTAAAAAACATAAATATTGTGGACAAAATTGGTACTCTCTTCCTTCCTTCTATGTGCATCTCTATTTAGTAATAAATGTGCATGATTGAAATAAATGTAGCTATTTCACCTTTCCTTTATTATATTTTAAAAGTCTTTTACATATGACAATTTATTTTATAGAAATTATTAGTACTTAAGCGCCTTATATTTGTGTGTGGCTGCAGGTTTCATCTCTTTTCAGTTGCCAACAAAAGTCAGCCATCATTTTGATGTCCCAGCGACCTTGATACCCCTTCTACCTCTGAAATATAAAATAAAGTCTCTCCACACTAATTATCTTGTAATTTCGGCAAGCAAAAGTAGTAATATATAATTATTCTTCCCACACACCATATACCAAAGGGTAATTGCCCTGGTTCCATTGTTTGAGCCTACTTACTACATGTTCGACACCATAGCTGTGGAGAAAACGTCTTGGTCTGATCTCTCACTTTCATATCAAAATAAGCGTAATTGCTGGCCTTCACAAATGCTGTACTCGTAATGTTTGATCTTTGCCCTGGCAACGTCCCTTTACCACATAAGTTGCAAAACATATTTCGATCATTTTTACATTTTCTATTCATGTCAGTTGATTAAATTTAGTTATCTTTAACAAGTACTGTACTCCAGTAATTATAACAATGTCTAAAAAAGAAATATTTCGTATTAGTATTAACACCTAATGAAGACGACAAAAGACAAAAGAAAATCTTACCTTGTAGAAAAACAACTGAACCTGATGCGGAAAAAGCGATTGCAGACTTGAAATCAGCGTGAAAAGCGCACAAAGAAACAAATAAAATGTTGCAGACATAAAAAATGACGCAGACCAGTGTAATTGTTGACATTACGTAGGTTTGTACAACACTCAGGCCTCGCCCCGCCTCGCCCCGCCTCGCCCCGCCTCGCCCCGCCTCGCCCCGCCTCGCCCCGCCTCGCCCCGCCTCGCCCCGCCTCGCCCCGCCTCGCCCCGCCTCGTCCCGCCTTGATTTTATAGTTTTTTTCTGGCCATTTAAAAAAATATTGTAACCATTGATAGTTCCTGAAGAGGGAAAACACTAAGTTTTAAGAAACATTGAACTAATAAATATAAAATCGAAAATTAATAAATGTAAAAAAATCTTCCAACTAATAATATACAAGGGATTTCCTAGAATTTATTATTAATAGAAAATAATGATTATCCTTATGTGTAAATATCTATAATTTGTAGCTAATTGATCACTTACAAAGAATAATGTATTATTCCCTGCGATCCAACCCTAACAAAATGAAGAAAGAGTGGGGAAAAAAGTAATTGTGTATCAATACCGCAATGCAATTCAGTCCGAATATCGGTGCCTTTGAATATCAAAGGTTGAAACCCTTGGGTCCAGAAGTTGGCGGTACCGGCAGACAGCCGCCAACGCCACCATATTACAGATTTAGTGCGGCCTGTTAGGCTGCCCAAGAGTAACATTGTCCATGTAAAGGGGCAATGCAACCGTTTTCGAACATGACACTTTGGTCGTGAGTGTTGCCTAACTGCCAAAAGTATGGGACTTCGTGGTTGAAAGTAACGCGGTTTCACTCGAATAAATATTACACAACTTAATAATTTTAATAAAACATTTTTTCGTGTTTCTTGTAAATATTTAACTTCTAATACTATACCAGATATGCAATCAATTATCAATTCTTTTTAAAATTTCTACAGTCTCTGTTTATTGAATTTTACTTCAGGAATAAAATTAACATAACATGCACAGTGATTCTTCAATTCTATTATCAATTCCTTCGATGTATCCTACTTAGTACGTTTTTGATCAGTAATGTCACTTTAACTTCGTTTGGAATCTTCCAACGTCATAATGATGTGCTTAATGGTAAGTTCTAGTACATACTTCAATGTGATTACCCCAACTTAATGAATTGGGGAGAGCCTGCAGCGATAATAAAGATACTGTTTTCTGGTTGCCGTTTATTACAAGTCATTAGTCGGTGTTCAATTTCTGTAGTCATGTACTGTGATATTCTATTGGACTTGACAGGAATAAGGAGCTCAACAGATGACGCTAGGTCGAAAAAAAGCCTACGGCCGACATATTGTGAAAAGCCAGAAAGACCCCGATTTTATTAATATGATCGGCATCAAGATATTTGTAAATTGCATGTCAATATATGTAATTAATGCATACAGAATGCGAGCTGTCAGAGAATACAGGTTGTCAGGGCGACCAGTAAACAAGCAACCTCGGGGTGGACGAACAAAATTTGTCCCATTTAATGTGATGACACGCTGGAAAAAGAAAACACAGCCCCTTGTAATATAAAAATAATATGTGTGTAGGAGGCGTGATGAGGCATAGTAGTCTCTTTCTATCGCCAGCAGTGGACGAAGTCGCATCGGCTAATATGGTACGGTCGCCATTAATTAGGACGCGAAGTGTTGGGATGGAGAATATTATTTCAATCAAAGGGAAGATGATAATATGGAATTGGGTCCGATATTTTCAGAGTTCGAATTTCATTAATCTAAAGATGTTAAAAGTATTTTTTAAATGTTAATTGAAATTCGAAATACATTTTTATATTCGGAACGAAATTTATTATAGGGAAGAACCGTATACGTTTCTTATTCTCAACAATTCGTGTTGCACGTAGGTAGTCGCGAGTAGTTCCAAACGTAGTATAGGATAGGGAAAGTGATCATTTATTATAATTATTTGTCAAACCGGTAACGAACTGACAATTCCCCGGGTGACATTTTTAACCAGAATTTGACATTGTGAGAGAACACGGAAGGCGGACAGTAGTATTAACACCAAATAGGCAACATCAAAAAAGAAGACGTGATGGACGTTCCAATCTGAGTTCAACCGAGAAGTCACCGATACGCGCGAAGATCTTAATAAGCTGAGAACTTTTATTTTATAACCTGTACAGGAAGGATAGTTCTTTTATAAAAGAGAAATGACATTACTTTCAATTAATGAGCTCATTAAAGGGTGTAAATACAATTGTAAAAAAATATTAATTTATTTTATTGGAAAAAGTTTGATAATTTATAGTTGTCATCTATTAAAAAAATATTTAAAAGAACTTCCAGAAATCGCAATTCTGTACAGATTGCACGTCCGCATATATCAGGTAAGAAGCTAGCATGTTGTATGTCGATACCCACAAATAAGTGGTAATATAATCAATATAATGTTTCAGTTCAGGGTAAATTTATGAGTGTAGCTGGGCAAATCAATTACGTAAATATGTATAGATTAATTTCATATGAGTTTCAATAGCGTGTCCAAATGGAATATGGTAATAGTTGCGTATTAAGATAATTAAATATCAATAAAGAGAGATGTATATTGAAATTCAATCGGTATTCCACAATATTTATACTTGTGATCTTTGTGGAAAATCTGCTTTCTTTAAAGTGATTTAGTGTATAGATAAAGTATAGTGATAAAGTGATTTAGATTATAGTGATTACAACTATATCATAATTTTATTAAAATGTATTTCTGATACTCGTATCGCCAATTAAGGAAAGAACGGAATGTTAGGTATTATTGTAAGTAATATCACAGAACTTCGAGGGATATTTAGTGTGACTATTTCACAAATTAAGACATTGCATGAATCGAATGGATAACTAAAATCACATGAATTACGAAAAAGAGAACTACTACTCAAAATTGCTACCGGAATACGTGAAACATTCATTATACTCTGAGTTATCACTGCCTCTTGAAATAACTTACAATCAAGTAAAATATGAATAACAGTTTAATGCAGAAAATGATATCAAATGTTTCGATTTTATGATAATAAAACTTTCAAAAAAGTTTCATGATAATAAAACTTTCAGAAAAGTACCTACAAGAACATTTATAAAAAACACAATTATTAAGTTGTAGGAAATTGAGTTTTCTATGTTTTGGTATTCCGTGGAAGTATTTGAAATGGAAGCTGAATTAGCAGGGGGATTCGTCAATTTCGAATGGATTAAACACACGTGTGTACTCATTGAAGTATTTTTCTGAATAATTTCGGTTGTAACGTTTCACATAGTTTTGATAGCATATTCTTCGTACTCTTCATCTAAATTTCGCATATCAATTGCCTAAATTACGTTTAATTTCTTTATTTGTAGTTTGTGCTGTGCATTTGTATTTTCTTTCTTCATAAAATTGAAATTGCTTCCACACACTTTTTCCGTTTCTTTAGATGTTTTTCGACACTGAATCTTTAATAATATGTTCCATTTCAGAGTTTTAAACCTTAACAAAACGACATATTTTAATATATTGATGCTAACAAGTCATTATGGTCCTATCTCCATTATGGTCCTATCTTTATCTAAAAAAGGTAAACAAAGTGATTACAGCAGAGTGCAAAAGTAAAAAAAGTGATAATCATATAGCGATAGACATCTGGGATTGCTTGAATTTGATTGTATTATTACTTAGCATTGGTTACTTACGACACGGACAGACATGAGTGAAAAAGTCACGAAAAGTTCTTTCGTTGCTTAGTCGTTACCATGACTGTCTTAAATACTCATTTATTCATTGACTTTCTGCGATTACGAAGAGGATCGAGAAATCAAATTTGAAAATCTGTGTATATAAACAGTTTAATATGTATGATGTGTTTTAAAATTTAATTGTTGACTTCTACAAAAAAATTGATAAAATGTTTTATAAAATAATGTTTAAAGAAAATTATTAAGGAAATGTAACCTTTAGATTAGTATTAATGTTAAAAATTAAAATACTTTCAGAAACCTGAAGATGGGTCAAAAACCACGACCAGAAACCATATATATAAAAAATAAAAATGTTATAGAAAGAATTTAGCAATAAAAAATTATGTCTATTAATGTGATGTGAATATTTTATTAAAATAAAAATGACTATTGAAAAACAAAATAATTGGCACAAGTTATTGTGAAAAATAAAATACTACAAGTCAGAAATATATTAAAAAATATATTAAAATGTTTCATATCCCAGCAACATATAGATAAAACGGGACTACAAAAATTAATAATATTAATAATATTAATAATAATAATAATAATAATAATAATAATAATAATAATAATAATAATAATAATAATAATAATAATAATAATAATAATAATAATAATAATAATAATAGGTTGCTGGACATGAATCCGGAATTGGCAATACTGGTGTTGCTAGGGAACATTTGTCAAACATCGTAAATTTTGGCCTTTGTTATGGCTATAAATATCCAAAACTTTGTGTTACGGATTACGTAACATTAGGACGTGAATTGTGTTGTTCTGAGATTTGAAAGTTCCTTGACGATCACGGAATGGAGTTGACTCGGGAACATTTCCGGGTGATGATTTTCTACGATTTTCGACGTCGATTAAATCAACAACGATCGACTCATATCGACTCATTTCGACTTTTGGTGATGAAGCACCATCTAAAACAACTGTACATCGCTGGATTAGTGAATTCAATCGTGGCCGTCATTTTCTCACGAACGAATTTAAAGAAGTTCTTCCAAAATAAGCTGTTGTGTCCGAATACATCAATACTGTGCCCGAACTGATTATGTAACACCGACATGTGACATGTAGCGAGGTGCAGGCATCCTTGGGCATTAGTATGACGATCACCCACACAATTATCGATGAATATTTAGCAGTGAGAAAAATTTGTACGCGTTGGATATCGCACAATTAGACAATCGATCAAAAAAGGCTCGTGTCCATTGATGCAAAGAAATGTTAAATAAAATACAATTGTGGTGCGTCAAAAGCCGTGTACAACATTTACACAGGTGTCGAATCTTGTATCCATGTATACGAACCCGAAAATAAGCAGCAATCGACTGTTTGAGTCTTTCAACATTATCCAAACCCGACCAAAATTGTTCGCGCAATAAGCACATCAAAGCAAATGCTCTCCTGCTTTTTTGGAATAAATAGGCGTATGACTACAGTGCCACTAGAGTATCATAAGAAAGTAAATTCTGAGTGGTACACAACCATGTTTGCCAGATGTCGTTGAAGAAATCAGAGAAAAGAAAGACGACTCAAGATTGGTCTGCATCATGACAATGCAAGCTCGCACATAGCGGTCCAAACAATTCAGTATTTGGAAAAGCAAAACATCGAACGGTTGGGTCATCCACTATACAGTCCCAATTTGGCGCCCAAAGATTTCTTTTTTCCCGTTCTGAAAAATTAACTCCGTCGTCCACGTTTCTCGACGCCAGAAGAAACTGTCGTATGATTGTAAGTGCATGTTTGGGAATACCCCAGTTGGAATAGAAAAATTGCTACGAAAAATGGTTCAAACGTATGCAAATATGCATTGATCATCGCGGAGAATATTTTGAAAAACAGTAAAACCATTTTGAATAATATATCTTAATTTTCATTTGTTATTCCGGATGTATATCGATTAACCCTCTATATGAATTGGTAATTTCATCGAAAAGAATGATGTCGACAAATTTTAACTAGAGGTGCTACAGAATGGCACATACTTTCACGTAGAAAATTTTTCTAATTTCCTTAGTGTGGTCTGGATTGAAGGTCTTGCTCCATTATCTGGCCAGCTGCAATCTAACGTCGTCCAAAATACATTTTTTTTACATTTTCTCAACTTTTCTCAACGGCCACACGGACCGGAATTACTACAGGAAGTTTTACTCTGCCTGAAAAACATCCACCACAACATGAAGTTCACAATGGAGACCGAAATGAACAACTGTCTGCCCTTCTTGGACGTCCTTGTCAGCAAGAGCGAAGATGACACCTTAGGACACTCGTCTGGTCGACCGAAAATCGACTCACACGGACAGATATCTTCACGCGGAGTCGCATCACCATCCGTCCACAAAATTCGGCATATTAAAGACACTGACCACACGAGCTGGCAAGGTGTGCGAAGAGCGCTCTCTGCCGGATGAACTCAAGAAACTCGAACATAGGTTCAGGGCCAACGGCTACTCCAGAACTGCGATCAAACGAGCGCTGACCTGTGCTACGGGTCACTCTGAAGATTGCGGCAACTCCGAAGGTCGCGGAGTCCCCGACGGGTGTGATGTCCCCGAAGATCACGACAGCACTGAAGATCACCACGCCACTTCGGAAACAGAGGAGAGTGATAGAACTAAATTTCGTGCTTCCTTACGTTCGTGGTGTCACCGACCGGTTGGGAAAACTGCTTCAAAAAAGCAACATCCGGACGGCTTTCACAGCTCTCGACAAGCTTCAGAACGTCCTGGTACGCATTAAAGACACGTACCACATCTCCAATCGTCAGGCGTGTATGAAGTTCTCTGCAGCTGTGGCGCGACGTACATCGGCGAGACAGGGCGTACTGTGTTCGAATGTCTTTGGGAACACATCTCCCATTACAACAAGAACCACACCAACCGTTCGGGTATAGCGGACAACTCAGAGGTTTCGGGACAAGCCATCGATTTTGACAAGACTCGGCTCCTACACGAGGAAAACCGGTACTGGCCTAGACGCATCAAAGAGGCTCCGGAAATTAATAGACGGCGCACAACATCGACGCAGACGCCGGCCTCAACCTTAACTCGACCTGGAAAACCCTACTACCACCAATCCGCGACTGCGAGGGGGCTGCCCCACACCGTCCGACCATGAGGACGGCCGCCGCGAGACCCGGGTTGGCACAGACCGCTAGCCAATCAGACGGACACCTCCTTCGATCGGCGCACCGCACTTCGCCGATCGGCCCAACCCGGGCACCCAGGTCGGACAATACATAATACCCTACGCCCACGAACGCGGCGTCACTGCCTTCAGGAAGCCTGCGACATGACAGGCGAAACGTCGGCCGCTCAGCCGGACACGGGACGTCACCCGTACAGCGAAGAAGTCATTTTCTCAACTTTTCGCTTTCCTAGTAATAGAACCGAATTATTACTTCAGGAATATTAAAGAAGAGTGAAAACTCGTTCTAAATAGACAATTCCATTGATAAATTCGTAGCCGTTTTTAAGAAAATGGCGATTAAGCATACTGTAAATGCGAAATTTGAAGCTCTTTCTCAGAAATCTATTTAGTTTTCGAAAAACTTCATTTGAAGTACTTTAAAGCACTTCCACTCACAAATGCATTAATGTATACAAATCGATGGAAATGTGCATATTAACAGCGTGACAGATATTCAAAAAGATTACATTTGCGTAATTTTTGAAAAACTAAAAGAATACACCAAAATAAACTTAACATCATATTAAACAGTGAAAATTAGCATTATCCATTGGAAAAAATTGAAGAAAATATTTGAAACCATTTTTGAGAAAATGGCGTTTGAGCGTTTCTTAAAATGCGGAACTTTGAGCTTCTTTTAACAAGAAACTGTTGAGCTTTCGAGAAACATTATTTGACATTATTTAAAGCATATGTACTCAAATCTAACAATGAGAAGAAATCGCATCTAATGTAAATATTACCTACGTGAGACAAGTCAAAGAAAATGGCATTTTTGTAATTTTTGAAAAAACAAAAGAATAGTGCAAAATGACGTTTATGTCATAGTATAGGGTTCGTTTAGCACTACCCTTACTAAAAATTTAAAATTTAGATCCATTTTTGAGAAAATCTTGTTCTTGTTATTTGTTTTAAATTGCAAATATTGCACGCACTTTTGCACGAAAACTAATAAATCTCCAAAATGATCTGCATGACCTTAATGAAAGAACTATTTATGGACAACAAATCTCCTTTGAAGGGAAAATCTCTATCTTCAATTTTGTAATTGTAGGAAGACACCGAAAAAGTTCAATCATTTGCAATTTTCGAAAATTCAGTGTTAACCGTGAAAATCGGACCTATGCCACCTTTATAAGTGTATTTTACTTTATTCTTACAAGAAATTTAAAGAAAAAAATTGTAGCCGTTTGTGAGAAAATTTTGAAAATGTCCGGGGGCTGATTAAAGCACCCCCAATTTTAAAGAATGGTTTAGAAAATTTCAAAGCTTCAACTAGAGCCAGAAGGACAGGTTTCTTCAGTTTGGAAGAGATCCTACGTATGGTTTTGGGTCTAGTAGTGTTCACGGAGAGACGGGCGGACAGACGGGCGGACAGACGGGCGGACAGACGGGCGGACAGACGGGCGGACAGACGGGCGGACAGACGGGCGGACAGACGGGCGGACAGACGGGCGGACAGACGGGCGGACAGACGGGCGGACAGACGGGCGGACAGACGGGCGGACAGACGGGCGGACAGACGGGCGGACAGACGGGCGGACAGACGGGCGGACAGACGGGCGGACAGACGGGGGCGGACAGACGGGC
The DNA here is from genome assembly GCA_011170035.1 of Teleogryllus occipitalis. Lineage (NCBI taxonomy): Eukaryota > Metazoa > Arthropoda > Insecta > Orthoptera > Gryllidae > Teleogryllus > Teleogryllus occipitalis. The sequence goes on along the minus strand of BLKR01015277.1, from coordinate 24,463 downwards.
GGACAGACGGGCGGACACGGGCGGACGACGGGCGGACAGACGGGCGGACAGACGGGCGGACAGACGGGCGGACAGACGGGCGGACAGACGGGCGGACAGACGGGCGGACAGACGGGCGGACAGACGGGCGGACAGACGGGCGGACAGACGGGCGGACAGACGGGCGGACAGCCGGGCGGACAGACGGGCGGACAGACGGGCGGACAGACGGGCGGACAGACGGGCGGACAGACGGGCGGACAGACGGGCGGACAGACGGGCGGACAGACGGGCGGACAGACGGGCGGACAGACGGGCGGACAGACGGGCGGACAGACGGGCGGACAGACGGGCGGACAGACGGGCGGACAGACGGGCGGACAGACGGGCGGACAGACGGGCGGACAGACGGGCGGACAGACGGGCGGACAGACGGGCGGACAGACGGGCGGACAGACGGGCGGACAGACGGGCGGACAGACGGGCGGACAGACGGGCGGACAGACGGGCGGACAGACGGGCGGACAGACGGGCGGACAGACGGGCGGACAGACGGGCGGACAGACGGGCGGACAGACGGGCGGACAGACGGGCGGACAGACGGGCGGACAGACGGGCGGACAGACGGGCGGACAGACGGGCGGACAGACGGGCGGACAGATTTCCCGCAGCAACGAAACTTTCTCTGCATTACTTTCGTATATTCGTATGTGTACGAGAAAGTAAAAAGAATGAGCCATTTGTAATTCCCAATAAAATTGCAAACTGTCGAACAAAAGTTAGTTTAACTTCAAACTTGCCTTATTCGAAATTCGAATGTGCTTACAGTAAGCTCAAGTGGGATAGAGTGGCACTCTCGGACGTGTATTCCGAGGGTGCCGGATAGAGTGAATTCCCTTTTCATAAGAGCCGAGTCTGGTTCTACGAAGTAAAACATCAAAAGTCACATTCCCTACGCCCCTTTCTACTGGGAAAGAAACTCGATGATGATGATGATCAAAATAAATAATAATTTAAAAACAGCAATAAAAGCACAACCAACTGGCCAAGATAGTCCATCGACAACTGGTTATCAAACATGGAATGTTGAATGATGGAACCACTTCATATTATAAATACAACTCGACTATACTGAAAGGAGGAATTTTTTTATTGGGAACTTACATTAATTAATTGGAACTTGTTAATATAATAATAAGAATACCTATAAAACCGTGGCATTAAATAGGCACAACTAACAAATATTCGTAATTGATAGAAACAAGAAACATGCTTGTATAAACTGCTATGCCTTTAACACTCAGTCCTCAGGAAACAGAGACCGAGACAAGTACTAAATAATACAACTTTGAAGACCTTACTTCAGAAATTAAAGAACTCTGAAAACTGCAGAGTGTAATAACACACCCACTATGCCATGTGATAGCAAAAATTAAGTTTTTCCTCGTACGAATGGTGCGAGGTAGAATCGAAACCATCAAGGCCACATGTCACATTGGTATGAACCGGAGAAATTAAGCGTACAGTATTATACTGCGCGGTTCACATAGATTCCTCCAAATGCGTTGTGCTTCCATTTGGCGATACAGAAAATAAATATTTTTCGAGATGATACTCTGAATTATAAGAGATAAAATAGTGCAATTTTCAAATACAGTCATTTGCTGCTCTCGGAAAGGTATCAGAAAAGAGAGAGTAACTTGTAGTTGATGTAGTACATTAACAAATATAAATATACAAATTCAAGAAAGCAATTTAAGAAAGAAGATTAAACAAATCTGCGATTATAAATATTTGAATGAAGAAAAACGCGCGTGTTTGTGTTGTCATTCTTCACGACTGAAAATTTTCTCTCTTTTCGAAATTAGAGGAATTTTATTACTCAAATCCCCCTCAAGTACCAAATGCAAGTGATAGAAGAGTTTGCCTGAGAATCGCAGAAATTCGCCAGACGCTCTGGCGAGTCATTTGGGTCGACTGCGCGTCGGCGTTTCCTCGTAGGGGTTTCCCCGTGTGGTAGCAGGATCGAATAACTCGCCTGCCCTGCGCCTACCGCGGCGGCTTGGCTGCCGACCGCGCAATCGAAGGCAACGCCCCCTGCGGCACGTTCACACAGCACCACCGTCTTCAGAACAACTCGCTTTCCTCGCGTGTCTTCAGGTAAATGCAGTTATTTATTAATTTTATGCCATATTTTGTTTTCAACTGGTTCTTAGAGTGCTATTTTATACTTATTTTCGTCTACCTCAGCTCAGTTCGTCTAGTTTCAGCTTTCCGTTTGATAATCATCTGCTTATACTCATTACAATTTTACTATCAATTATCTCTTCAACAAGTGCATTCAATATTAGCCCCGATGACTTAATGATACAGACGGTTCAGTGTTTTTGGGAGTATTAGTCCCCATTACTAAGATATATTTTTGAATACAGAATTATTACATTTATTCTTTTTGAAGCTTTATGTGTTTTGTGATATTTAGAACTTGCTGGATAATAAAGTGATACGAAACACCATTGAATGATATTATCATATTTAATGATTCCTGTGCAATTAATGAACTATAAGCGTAATATAAAAATATAAACTCTTAAAACAATTGCAAGAATTATTAGAACAATTGCATAAAAATCTTGATAAATCACTTGAAAATAGTTTAAATAGAACACATATTTGGAGTTCAATATGCTTTCAACATTTCTCAAATAATTTTCTCCAATCCTGGAACTACAAGACTCATTTATTAGGTAAGTTTCCCATGATCATTAATAAAAAGAAAACCCAATTTATTTTATTGAAGCAGCTATAAACTTTATTGAAGCAGATTCAGTATATGTTGCACTATTTTCCCCTTAGTCACTTTGTCACCTTAATGTAAAGGCTAAAATGCAACTTATGAAAATGTTACCGTCGCAGGAGCGTACGTACTCATAAGCGACATTGGTTATTTTCATTCTTGTGTTGGCAACTTTTGTTGCCAACATTCCTAGAATTACCCGAAGTATATCGTAATAATGCGAATAGTGACTCGTTATTGGTTTAGATTTGCAACAAAAAAGACGACTTCCAGAGATTCCGCTAACATTCAAACCGTGCATCAGGATTGTGATAATTTGTCTTTGTTTTGAGTGCCATGCGATATTATTTCCATAATTTTACATTTATTTTTCTTACTTTAGTTACTTCCCGTCTTGTATTTCTTTTTATTGTTGTTGCTTAGTTTATTTCAATCTGTTTTAGTTAAGCTATTTTAAGTATTAGTAGTTTGTTCAGTATTAATTTTTTATGTGTCGTGTCATTGATTTTTCTTCCTATATTTTTTTAATTGGCCTATTTAATATTACTTTGTATTTTAATTGATTAGTCTTGCTTTGTTAATTAATTTAATAATCAAACTAATTTAAAAGGTTAATTTAATACTATCTAGCCGTGATTGTTGTTCATTTGATCACATTGAATAATTTTGCTTTCAGTTGTTTGTTTTATACACTTCTTAATATAATACTGTATGTATTTTTTATTGAAATTCCTTTTTCTTATATTACTTACCTCAGTCTCTACTTAGTCTGTTGGTCATTTATTCAAATTTAGGTATTTTAGTTTAGGATTCAATTAAGTCTTTTTTATTTTCAATTAATTTATTACTTGTTCCATTTCATTAAATTGAGTTATTTTAAAATTTGAAATGTTTCAAGCCTGGAAATATAGGTCTGTTCTCGGGCAAATAGCACGTGCATTCAAAGTTACGTAGCTGTAATGAAAATTAATATTGCTGATAATTAGTGGAAATAATTAGTGGATAAAGGAACTCGCCACCCACACTTTTGTTACGTCATGGATGCCAAAATTATTTCAGGAAAGTGATTTCCATTGGTGTTAATTGTTCTAATGTTTTTAAACTATTTATAAAAGAACATTCCAAAATTAAATAGAGATGTATTGTTCTTAATGTATTGTTCTTCTCTCATTAACATTAAATAGTAATAAATGCGAGGTGCTTCCAGTAAGTTCCGATCGCGTCCAGAAATGGCATGAATAGTCGGATAGGAATGCGCAGGAGTAGAGAAGAGGCTTGTGGGACTACCGCACAGCAGTTTTAGTCTTGTAACGGTAATTGTTACCGAACATGTAATGGCTGTTCTGATATTGTCTCTCGCCAATGCGAGGTTCGTATAGTCATCCAATTTTTGCACGATCAGAAGCAATCTCCAGCAGAGATCCATCGTCAATTGTGCCACGTGTATGGAGAAGACATTATGAGCGACAGTATGGCTAGACAATAGTGCAGGCAATTCGCTGAACGAACCGGTATTCATGACGAAGACCGTGGAGGCCGACCGTCCTTGGTGACACTAGAACTGATGGAAAACGTGAGGCAAGCAATTTTTGAAGAACCAGCGCCTCACAATGTCTGAATATCCTTGTTCATTCCCTCAGAAGTCTCGCGTGCTGTTGCACTGTCTCCCCGTTGCTTGAATTTCATAAAATGTGTGTACGTGCGTGTGTATGTGCGTGTGCGCGTGTGTGTGCGTATGTGTGTGTGCGTGTGTGTGCGTGTGTGTGCGTGTGCGTGCGTGTGCGTGCGTGTGCGTGCGTGTGCGTGTGTGTGCGTGTGTGTGCGTGTGTGTGCGTGTGTGTGCGTGCGTGTGCCTGTGTGCGCGCGCGCAAGATGAGGGCCAAGGTAACTGACAGATGAATACAAAAGCGAGCGTCTGGCCGCATCATTGACATTCCTACTGCGGTACGTGGAGAAAGGTGACGAGTTTCTCGACCATATTGTCACTGGAGATGAATCATGGGTGTCACAGATCACGCCAGAATCAAAAGAACAATCCTTGCTTTCGCGGCATAGTGGTTCACCTTTGAAATCCAAATTCAAGCAGACAGTTTCTGTGAAAAAAAAAGCATATGCATTCTCTTCTGGGATCGACGTGGTATCCTGTGCGAGTTCTTACAGAGAGGGGCGACCGTACCTGTTGATCGGTATTGTCAAACATTGAAAAATCTGAGGATAGCGATCCAAAGAAGAGACTTGGGTTGTTGACAAGAGGAATGAGTGTAAGAACTCTTGCGCCTGTAGATGGATGCTGATAGTGAAAAATGTATTGAATATTACAAAATAGAGCTGTTACAGAGCCAAACAAACTAATTTCAGTTGGTACAGATATTTTGAAAAAAGATTTTGCTCGCTGTCATGTGTCAAATTAAGTGGCAGAATCTATGAATGGACGGGATTTCAATTTTAGATTGACCAGGTATCTCACCTGACATGAACCCTATTGATTTGGGGAGGGCAATCTCTCGGGATGGGCTTGGAACACATGTCTCTACCAAGAAACAAAATCTTATTTCTGCCACAACTTCTATTTGGTGTAATGACTTAAGAGATGAATGTAAGACGTTCATTGAATCAATGCTTAATCGGCTTGAGTTACTAAAAGATCAAAAAAGGCAAGCTAAGTATTAATAATGTTATGTTTACTCGTTTTTCCATCTATTTTGTAAATAAGTATATTTAATGTGAAATTGTTCATATTAATATGTTTAAGGATATACTGAATGTCCCACCAACTGTGGGCAACCCCCATAACTTCAAAAATGCAGAATCATGGGATAAGTATTATTCTCTATAGACATTGTTCGTAATATCTTCAGTTTTTCAGAAATTAAATCATCTTTGATTTTTTTTAAATGGAATGATATATTTTTCTCGCCATCAATGGATCGATCTTGAAAAGAGGAATCCAATGATGTATCATATGTTAGTATTTTGTTGGAAATTTTAGTACAAAAATAGACTTTCTATCATGTGATTTTAAATTAAATGGACAATATGGCCTCTTACTTTGGGGAAGGTAGTCTTCGCGGCGTCGAGCCTGTTACGGACGGCGGCGCCACGGAGCGAAGGCCACCTTCCCCAAAGGCGACAGGTGCAAGGGCTACTAGAGGAAATAATGCCCGTTTAATTTAAAATCACAACTCAGAAAGCTTACTTTTATACTAGAAGTTCTATCAAAACACTAACATATGATGCATCATTGGATTCCTCTTTTATGATCTATCCACTGCTGATGAGAAAAATATATAGTTCCATTTAAAAATTCAAAGATGATTAAATGTCTCGAAAACTAAAAATATTTCAAAATAAAACCTCTAACGCATATTACTTGCTCCATGATGATTTCGCATTGTTGAGAGAAAACTGCATGTCGATACCGTGAACCGTTTAGAAGGTATGGGGGTGGCCCATAGTCGGTGGTACACCCGGTAAATGTCCGTTCTATTATGAAATAAGGAGTCACTTGTTGAGAACCATAGAGATCCACTCTCCAAACAAATTTTATAAGAATTGTAAAGAAATATTTCAAGTTTACGTGCGAGAAAAGCGCATTTAAAAGCTTGCAAAATCCTCTCGAAATATTTTTTTAGATCGCTTTTCAACATCTTGATCACATAGTGACCACTGTGTTTTTGTAAATTTTGGAGAACACGTAAGGACAGCACAAACATACACAACCATCCATGCCCTAGGTGACATTCGAACCCGCGACCCTTCGAGCCAAGGCCAAGCTACGGCCCTTCAGCCTAAACGACCTCGGCTATCCAGGCTGGCAAAATCAAATTTATGCACCAGGCTTTAAAGATTTTTGTATAAATCGTACGTTGGCGTTCCGGCTTGGCAGGAATTTCAGAATATATTAGTGAAGTCAACTTATTTTGGTAGAGGATAACAAAAAAAACAGAACAGTTGTGAGGAAATGTTCATTTTTCAGTAGAATTATACTAGATTAGAACAGTTTGTCACCAGCAATTTTGAAAACTATTCCTCTTATGTTTTTAGTGCTACAAACATGTTGGAATTAGATTAGAAACATGATGAAATAGATTAAGTAACTTTAGAATCTTACATAAGTTAAATCTTCAGCAACTAAAAGTGTCACGCAGTTCAATGAGGTATTGTGAAGAGTGCTGCAACGTGCAACGGAATGCAACGGTTTGTATCACTATACGGAGTAGCTCTCTGGTGTAATATTAAGTTTATTCATTATATTATTTTTATTTTTTTAATTTTTTTATTTTTTTTATTTTTTATTTTTTTTTATTTTTATTTTTTTATTTTTTATTTTTTGTTTTCATTTTTTGTTTTCATTTTTTGTTTTCATTTTTTGTTTTCATTTTTTGTTTTCATTTTTTGTTTTCATTTCTTATTTTTTATTTTATTTTTTATTTTATTTTTTATTTTATTTTTTATATTTTTTATTTGTTTGTTTTTATTTTTATTTTTATTTTTATTTTTATTATTATTATTATATTGATATTGATATTGTTTTTTATTTTGTAAATCTCTTCTGTCGAGTTGTACTTAATTTACTGCAACTTATCTTAAACATTCCCTTCAATCATGAATATTTATTTAGTTAGGATTGTAAGTTTGATTGACAAGCATGTTTGATTGAACTTGAAGTAAGCAACCCATTATAGCGCGAATATTCAGGATCGTGCGGCGCTACATTACTACCAAATAATTTGAAAGGTGGATCAGGAAACCAAGAAATAATATACATCATAGATTTGCCAATAACGTCAAACACTGTGCTCCCACACTCAGTTTAACACTGATTCTGATATTTCAGGTTAAGAGTTCGGCATCGAATGCTTACCAGATGTTGCTGTTGCAGCTTGCGAGCTGGATCCATTGTAGTGGGAGTGCTCGCAATGGTGAGTCCTAACGAGTATTATTGATTTATTATATTTCTGGCACATCGATGTTAAGGAAACCAGTGAAATCCTAAAGCAGAGGGCCATTAAGAACGAATGAATAATAAAAAAACACTAGTAAATATGCAGTGTCGTCAATGAATATCACTAACTAATGAATTTATTCTTAAGGACGAACACAAATCTTAAAAATTCATAGAATACCTTAGTTTTTCAACAGTGATATGATCATCTTTAATATATCAGATTATTGGGAATAATTTAGAAGTCTTCGTTAGAAATTAATAACCTATTTCCTTCTTCGAAACGACTTGTGCAAGATCAGTTGCTCACTAGCGTTTCAACAAAATTGGGATGAAAAAAAGCTTGATAAACTACTCATAGTTTTTAAAAGTATGCGAGTAATCTACGAAAGGAATTCACGTTGCTTCTGTCAGCCTCCAAACATGAATCTTCTATTCAAAACATTAGTGCCTAAACTTTTTTTTTTGTTCGAAGAGAGGAATTTATGCATTTAACAAAGGTGCAGATCTATTGATCCATTAACATATCTGAATTCTCGAACACTGCAAAAGTTTATATTTTAACTCCCTTCAAAGAGATTTTTTAATGAAATATTTCTTCAAAATTATATCTTTAAGAAATGTCATGTACATTTTTTTTCAAAATATGTGGGTTTTGCATAATTTTGAATTAAAGGCAAAATATACGGCTTACAAGATTTTCTCGAAAAACAGCACCCAATGGTTTCTTAAATCCCCTTTACCTACGAGTTAAGTTCGCTTAAGTAAAAGGTATATGTTCTATTTTCATAAGAACCTCAGAAATTTGGAAAAGTACAAAAAATAAATTCATTAAAACTATTTTTACACTTTTTTATTAAGTTTGCACTCAATATTAACGTTTTAAATCATTTCATGTAGCCTTATTTGAAAATTTCAATAATAATGTGACTGTTATAACGCTTTACACGATTACAGATTTCACAATCATTTGTAATTAATACGTCCGATTCTCACTCACAACGCAAGTGTTTGAACCCAGTCTCAGAAAATACATTTGTTTGCTTTATTCCTCTTTATTTTTTTGTAGGAACAAAGCTTATTACATTCCACTCACTGACAATAATTCTTTTTAATATAACATTTTAATATTGCAAAAAATAAAGATGTGTAATTTTATAACTTTGTCACTCCGTTTGATTCGAACTTCGTATTTTCGGACTGAAGAGTTAATGGGTTAGGAGTTACACCATAGAGTAAAGAATTATAATACCTCTTTAGTCTATGGTTACACTATTATAATATTACGTAACCACTATCAATAATACAAGAAAGTATGTGCTGTTGTAGCACCTCAAGCTTCTTTAAACTTTTTTATCGAGAGAGAACGATGCTGTATACCAGACGGTCGAACGGCTAATTTCTTAAAAAAATAATTTAATTTTCAACAATTACACAATTGTGCATGCTCTTTCTTGGGAAAAAGAAAGAAATTACAAAGTTTCCACAAAGTACCTTTGACCTCGGGGGACAATCTGATAAGTCAACTTTGAGCTGAAAACGAAATAAGCTTACTATGATTCCTCTATTAATTCTCTGCATTTGTGAACAATAACGTTAAATTCGTTCTGATTATGGGTAGTGGGCGCATATACTGGCGAACATAGTAAATTTCATAAAATCGTAAACCTCAACGAGATAAGTCAAGTTGCCTTATCATCCTCGGATAAGGCAACATGACAGTATATCAATGAACAACATAAAATATTGTGAGGTGTCAGTTTATTGACTCTAGGAAAAATAGTTCAAATAATCACAGTATGACAAGATATTGCTATCATAAATAAAATAACTAGTTATCAGTCTAAAATATGCTTCCAAATCACAGCTTCTGAAAATCAAATTAAATTAAATTTTAAAACACATAAAAATGAATTTTGACGAAAGTAATATACTATATGTATGAGAAAGAAAAACACACTTTTTCGGTTTCAGGAACCCACAAAAGCTGTTTCCTTTCCAAATATTCACATTTTTTCCTACATTACTTAATTTTCTCTATATGGAGTAAAGCACCGAGAAAAAAAACTAATGTAAGTAAATTTCTCCAATAACTCAATGTTAATTGAAAGCATTTTGTTACAGGTTGTTGCGTTTATATTTTTCCCCCTTGGTATTTACGTTACTTGGGCTTGGTCTCGAATATGCATTTACAACTACTTTCAAACGAGTTCTTTCACCGGTAAGTTCATTTTTCTACTTCCATTGTATAATCCTGTCATTTGTTGGCTGGAACCAGTTGCATAATGGTAATCATTTCATCATAAAAAAATTGAACAGAGTTCGTGAAAGAGGACATTCTTGTCTGAGACCCTAATTTACTATACATCCTTCTGATACTTCATTTTTTATCTTAACATGACTCATACTGTTTTCATAGACTCTTGTATTACATTTATCAAGGCAGGGTTTTAAATTGCTTAGGACTTCCCACATTTTATTTATAGGAACTTTTTCATTTGTAATTATTTGTATCGCTTACCGTTGATTCCTGATATCTGGGAGTACTTTTCCAAAAATCGTCGAAATTTGGTGCATCTGATTTCTCAAGGTGTTCCTTTAGGAGTCGACTTAATTTTTTGGTTTCGCTCTTAATGTAATGAGATATTTTATTATGCCGTAAGTGTTTTAAACGAGTTTTTTTATTAGGTTTTATACAAACTTTCATATTTCATCTTTCTTTGGTTTGGGTGGCGTTGAATCAGTAATGGTTTTGTAAATCAAGTTCTCAAATGTTTGATAAAATAATCGATCTTATCTGGGGTATATGTTCGCTTTGGTACGTATAATTCATAATTCATGATGGTCCAAAATTTCGCAAATATGGTTCAAGTCTCGGTGCAAAAATAAAAAGTTTGCTGGTTGAAAACACTATTGCAGATTCATGTAGTAAAATAATATTGCGGAGCCGTTCAATTAAAACGAGAAAGTACGTACCGTTGCAGCAGCTGTAGTTTCAAAGTGGCAGCTAACCGTGTCTGGACGTACATTGTGAATTTATAACGTTTGCACAGGAGCGATTATTTGTGCCTTGAGTAGCGCTAATTCTGTGAATTAAAAGCGAACTAAGGAATTCGTTTCGGAGGTCAGGTAAAACTTGGTTTTGTGAGGGTTTAGGTAATTGAATCTTTGATGGATTTTTTAACTAAATACTTGACATAATTTGCAGTGTGCATTCTTACGCTTTTCACACGTCTAGGTGTCTCTTGAGATTTCTTATATTCTGAACAATGGCGTGAGTCTAGACATTTTACACATCTGGGTTCGGAATTACAATTCGCTTAAGTATGACCGTGTCTTTGGAATCTCTTACATTGAACTGGGATTTAGAGTGTTTCTATGTTTAATATTAACAATTGCTTATTAACAATAAATAGTTTAATTTGAAAATTTATTTTACGAAACTTACAATCAAGAAGTATGAAAAATAATGGTTTTGGGTTTTTGTTGTTGTATCTAATTAATCTTATAACTGAATAGCCAAGGGCAATAAGATCATTTGTTATTTCGTCCTCTCAGTAATCAATGGGTGTATCTATGAAACGATTGAAAATCTTTCCTTTTCTTTACAATAACTAATTATGCTTCTAAAGTACGTGATACTTAAATGTTTGAATATTTATAGTTTTGTTGATGATCTTGGAAGTAAAATTGTTCCAGTTTTTTACTTTTTAGACCCATAATTAGTATTTTGTAATGATATACATAATAAATAAAAATAGGTGGTGTAGACACGAGTGTTTCTGAGATATTGTCTTTGACGACCGAACGTCATATCTTTTCTAATTTCTACATTGTAACGTATTTCAAATACTTTTCCCGCCATTTGATTATTATTTGGCCTAAATGAAGTGATCCTTTGGGTCTTTGTGGACTTTTTAAGTAAATTTCGTCGCTAGGGTCAGCTAGGCTTCTGCGCGAACCATTGGCGGGCGTGCCAATTGGGTTACGGTACCTTTGAACAGTAGTCGAAGGCGAGGTTCCCTGAATTTCTTCTAACGAATGGGCATCTTCAGCTTCCGGGTTCGTTGAACGATCCAATCACATTCCGTTTGTTGTGAAGGAGCTGGAGTTGGTGGAGACATCTCAGAATTGATCGGCGAACGACAATTCCATGAACTTAGTATTGCCGTTCACCACCGATAAGTCTTATGAAATGTACTGGCCGAGGCCAGGGCATGTTAGTCGATGTTAAGTGTTTTAAAGCGAAGGAACACCTAACGAATGCTGGGCACAATCAATAAACACTGTATTAGTGAAAGACACTTCACCACAAGATGACCATAATATACTCAGGTCTGCGCCCACACTGGGGGCCGAACCGTTTCCGGAGCGGAGCGATACTTTTGATGATAGCGGAGCGCCCTGGGCAGGGAACTGCTCTGTCACGCGGTCGCAGCGAGATGTGAAAATTCTGTAAACGGTTGAGGTTCTAGCGAAGCGAGCGGAGTGACTCAGTGCGATGACTTCGCCGTCGGAAGGTCCAGGTTCGATCTTCAGACCGGCCATCTTAACCGGGGCTTTTCATGGCTTCCCTCGGTCATAAGACGAATGCTGGAATGTGTTCAAAAGGCCACCATCATTTCTCATCGTCATCCTAATCACATAATAATAATAATAATAATAATAATAATAATAATAATAATAATAATAATAATAATAATAATAATAATAATATAATATGCCGCCTTCGGGAAAGCAACGGGAAACTACCCTGATAAAGTCTTCCCGAAAAAAACCAATTGAGTCGTTTAACTGCCGTCTATGAAAGAACAGGACCAAAGAAGAAGTTGTGCGCGAGCGGGCGGTCCATTTTTTCTTAAAATATTGTTTGAATAAAGCACAATACAATATCCTACTCACACGTGGCATTTTTATAAAAAGTTAAGATTTTTCAAAAACTACATCTATGAAACTTCTTTAAATCTATCGCACGTTGTAAATATTTACATTGCAGAAATTTGTATAATTTATTGGGTTAGTTATTACAAATGATTCGAACGATCTGTTATTGAAGTTCTCTAAATCTAAAATGTTTTGGAATATAAAGGAGCTTGTGCGTTTTCAGAAATATTAAACAGAGTTTTTCCCGAAAAGCGCTCCAAATTTTACTCCAACAAGAACAAAATTAAACCATTATGTTAATTGAGAGTTAAATTGTATAGGCTCAATGTAATAATGCAATTTACAATATAATGATAATCATAATATTTAAAACATAAAGGGTTTTCCCTCAGAAAACAATTTGAGCTCTCAACTAAACCAAATTTGGTGATTTTTACTTTAAATGAAAGGCAATTTATTTATTTATTTATTTTACGTCAAAAAAACAGTTAAAACTGCGTATGACGTGCTATGGGGAAAAGTGAATTGTGTGCACATTTTCAAAATTCTGTGATCCCTACACTAAGTCATATACCACTTAAATTTTGAATTTTGAAAGGGAGAAAAAAAAACTCCCATGTAATAAAATCTATTTTCAATGAGCCGCAGATGCGTTATAGCTAGCTATTTTTCACCGATTTTATAGTAAAAACAATAAGTGCTAATAAAATTGTTAAATTAATAGAATGAATGCTCATCGGCCGTCATTTGTTCAGTATTTTGTTCTGCAATTGGTAATCGATTGGAGTTTCATGACATGGTGCAAGAGTGTGGATGTGAGGTTATAGTTATGTTTACAAAGGCCATGACTGTGCAAACATGCACATTACAACAGAAAATGATTATATATTTCAAAATGAGGTCTCTATTTCTCTAAGTAGTATGTTAGTCCATGTGAAGCTTTGCTACAGAATTTTTGTGCACGATCAGTCTGAATAATCACGCTGTGTGAGCCGCTTCCAGGTTCATTTGCCCTTAAGTGTGTTTTATTAAAGACAATGCTTCTGAGGCATTCCTTCAAGAACAGTTAAAAAGCACATAACTCAATGCTAGGCATAATTTAGACAAACATATTGAAACTAATTTGACAAATTGACAAATATGTTGAAATAAATTGAAATATTTAGAAAAAAATAATTTTCATGTATCTTAAACTACCGGTTAATTATGTTCTCGACTAAATCAATAGGGGCTCGAAGACAGGAAAATATATAAAATTCTTGGGTTTACAAAACAGTCACTTCTTTGGATTTCTTTTGTTGACAATTTGTTTTAAATTCAAGGGGTCGCGACATGAGCCAGATCGACTGGGGAATATAACAGTTCGTTGTTCACAGACGGGGACATCACCGTTGTTCACAAACAGACAGGGACGGACGGATAGAAAGACGTTTTGTCGTCATTCGATTTGCGGTATAAAGGATCCACAAAACATGAATTCCAACTACACCACGTGATGGAGAATTTTTTTCAAAATTTAGCAACTGAATTAATTTTTTTAATCAGGCACTTTTATGTTGCCAGGACCCTGTAATAAGAAGTTTTCTGCTGAAAATATGCCGTTTTTTCGCGCAGCATTACATAACTTTCTCTCTACTCCGTAGCGATAAAGTAAAAAGTAAGACAGCTGCACACAGTCATAAGTAGATTCTTTGAAATTACCGTTGTGTCTCGCATTACAGATACTCTTGAGAGATGTTGCTTTGTCGAAGAGTGCAATAGTCTCTGTAGAATTATCAACATTTTAACGTGAAGATGTGAGCACGGTGACTGTCTGGGATAGAACGCTGCATGTGTGATTTGGTATACGGAACGTTGTCCTCGGGGAGTGTCAGTGCAAAGAGCAAACTAATACGGAACTGTCGCCGTGTAATAGGTATTATCGGCGCTCGTGCTCTTGAGTCCTCATTTCGCTAAATGCGAAAGAAGTGGTGACTTTGATTAAGTTGTCGGCAGTACTATTGTATCAAATCTGTACATTGTGTTTCGATTCAAGATAATTTACTCGGGAACGAACATTTCTGGTTATCACATTTTGTCAATTCTTTTTTTGAAGGCCGCTTTTCAACGTCTTGGTCATACAGCAAACACTGTGATTTTTAAATTGTAGGGAGGACTGTAGGGAGCACATGCACAACAACATAAACACACGCACGTCCATTACCGAGACGGGATTTAAACCCTCGACCCTTCAAGTCGAGGCAGCTAAGCCCTTCAACCTTGGCTATCCAGGCCGGCATCAGCAACTCTTGTTGCTATCATTTATTCCGAATTCAACTAATGTTAGTCAATGAGTGATGGTGGTTATTCTGGGGTTCAAGGAAACGTGCACTTATAGTACCAGTGTAAATAAAACCGAAAAATTTCGTCTTGTATTAGACATATAAGGATGTAAATAATACAGAAAAATAATTCAGGAGGAGTAAGTTGAGGTTGTTATATACTTATGTGTCTTTTAATGTTCATTAGGTTAACGAACATAATCCTAATGAAGCTCACGACCTTATGACCAACTGATACATTTTTGCATGTATCAAATTTTAAAATGTAAATATTTCGTAATTGTTTAACTTGAAATTTATGAGATAGTTTGTTAATTAAGGAGACTTATTAACAAGAAGTCAACCGACCTCGAGGCACACGGGGAGAGAACTAAGGCCGCGGTTTCAAATCTGCGGAAGGAATGGATGTTTTCAGTTATTATTGACTCTAGGAGTTTTTCGAGTTCCTCATAAATCGCCACTGCTCCCTAATCTTTCGCAACCATATGACTGATGACTGTGTGTGATTTTTGGGGCAATCTGTATGCGTTATTGACTCACTACTTGGCTCACTACTTGATAGTGATTCCGAGTGCGTCCACTGGTTAGGTCATTAGTTCCATAAGCAGAGTGTAGTTTTATGGCGGGAGCTGGTATCGAGGTCTGGCGCCAAATTACGTCGACTTGCGGGATTCCTGATCCAGGTATCTCCCACCGGTGGGGCACTGCCGCAGCCGGTACAAGCTTTAAGCTCATGACTGGTCTCCTGGCATGTGTGGTGGTGTAGTGCTTGTAAGTGTGTGTAAGTAAAGAGTAGGGACAGGATAAGGAAGAGTAAGGAAAAATCGCGTTCAATCCGTGGCCAGAATGTTATGGCACTGCTTCGGCATTCTCCTAGTGTTGATCGGAGAAACCAATCAAAACTACCAATCAAAAACTACCGACCGCTGGAACTCTCCAGACAGCGGCTGAATTCGACCTAACTGACAAGATGGTGTCGAAAATCCTGTCATCGTCGGAACTCGAACCCCAGGACCTCCCGTTCAGAGGCACCGCAGTAACATCTATTGATGCCCTGAGTAACCTTTGCTGGTGGAAGTTATAACGGAAGGCTCTTGTTTAACCCTTACGCGCTGAAGGACGACAGCCGGAAAGCGTGAGGGGTATATCCGTTGTGGTAGCTCAGGCTCGAAAGAGAACTAATTACCACAAGAAGCATGTGACATTTGGTAGCACCGCTAGTTTCGTTTTAAAGGAAATTTTATGTTACGACTTTTAAAATCCCTTAATAAATTTATTGAATTTTAGTGAACGAAAAGTGGTTGTAGTAATAGAATTTGTGTTTTTCATTAAAATAGTAATTAACATGGTCTCTTATTCATTGAATGAAAGTTTTTGCAGAGCCCAGTTTTCGTGGAACAAAATATGTTCAAAAAGAAATGATGAATTTCCTTTTAGACAGATTTTCACTGCATTCATTACACTGCGTGCTAATTCATTTCATCTTTAAATGTAATTGTGATATTTTTTGGTAGTGATCACAATACGTCATTGCAAATATGTTGCAGGCGAGACTCGTAGAATCTGCGCTACAACTGTCGGACTGGACAAAGTTTTGTCTAACTTATTTGCATTTCTCACGTTCTGGAACGGCTTAGAAATTTGTACGAGTGCTGGTCTGATTTGGGGAGCGAGCAAGGTACGTAAACTCCAGAAGGTTCGTGTTCCATTAAGGAACACGACGGCCCTGAACCTCATTAGAGATGGTGCCTTATTTTTTCGAAAGAATTCAAAAACATGAAAGTTGACAATTTAAGGACTTACTTGGACATAGTGAACTCTTGAAAACTGTATTCTCAAACTAAGAAATCTATCGTTCATTTTCTAATTGCATATTTTTTAATAAATTCTTTTTGTTTATTAAATAGTCACTCTTACATTTTCATTAGTCACTCTTCAATATTCACGGGTTGTTCAAATTATTCCTGCTGCCTGGTGGATCTAATTCTATAACAAAATGCAACATGAATACATAAAATTAATATTAAAAATGATTAAAAAGGTATTCAAAAATCGTTTTCGAAAATTAAACTGATTATGATGAATGAATATATTTTAAATGGTTTTTAATCTTTTGGCGAAAATACTCGTACAATTATGTTTCGATGAGGTGTATTTTTCGAATATTCAATGCCCTTGTAAATCGCTAAGTGTGATTTCTCAAGCTTGCAATCAAGTACAAGTGATTTCACACAATGTGTCTCTAGCTGATATACAAACCGGGTTGGACAAAATACTTTAAATTTAGTATTTAAATACTTCGCAAAAATATTTTATAAATAAGTATCTAAATACATTAGGACTTGATGTGCTAAATCCATACGTATTTAAAATACATACTTATTTAATATACTTCAAATACTCAAAATGTTGAATGTATATAATAATTGTGTCTTGTATATTTTTATTGCAACAATATATTCTAATTGTTAATTACAATAAATTAGTAATTGACAGTCATACAAATTTCTGAACAATAACTATTGTAATGTATTGTAACTATATATATATATATATATATATATATATATATATATATATATATATATATATATATATATATACACATTTTCAAATATAAAATGACATAAATAAAAAATATGTCTAACACAAAGAAATGGAATTTCCTTTTAAAAATACTAATTTTTCAAACAAATAATCGGACAATAAACCCCTAGTTGGAAAAAGACATAAAAACATAACATGATTTAGATTTATCATTTAAAATTGAAGATAATTCAAATTCAACTGCTGAAATGGCTTTTATTTTTTTTCAATGAGCTACACTCACTAGCGGGATGAAACAAAAAGACACTATCCACGTGCTAAAGTATCTTCTTCTTTGTCTGTATTTAAAGTATTTTAAGTATTTCTTTTTTAAATACACCTACTTTATATTTTTAAATACATATCTAAAATAGATGCCCAAAAAAACAAAAATACAGTTTTTCAAATACAAAATGTATTTAAATACTGTCCAACTATGTTTACAAAATATACTCGTATGCAATTTCAAGTAATTAGTTGACAATACTTCTTTCAGAGGTCTTCAGCTTGGGTGACAGCATGGCTAATGTCTTCAGTGTGCTGGATTGCATTGCACGCAGCACTTACCATCTCTTATCTATTCTCTGAATATGAAATAGGATTTATTGTGCTTACGTCAGTCTTGGGTATATTTTTTCTTGGTGAGTTTCCATAAATCGTTATGCGTAATTCTATAAATCATTATATTACATACTTGAATATTTGTAATTTTACACTGAGCAAAATTCATCATCTATAAAACAAAATTAGTAAATGCATAGCGAAATATAATTCTGATTATTGATGTGATAATGTGGCTGGAATATGTGGACTTAAAATGGATGTTTGAAACATTTTGAAAGTGCTTTTCAATTTGCGAAATTCACATTAATTTTCAGAATACCCACTAGGTTTTTCTATGAAACTGACTTAATCCACATCAGAATGGACTTTTAAGATAAAATACTTTTTATACGATTTATAAACGTATTATCTTTCACTTCACATTAGATCGTAATTCTTCCACTAAATCTATCCTGGCTATGCTTATCCTAAAAGCCAGAAAATCTCTATATAACCTGGCTTCTAGCTTTTCCCCCTCGTGTTTTATTTTAGATTGTCCCGGAAACTTCAGTAATATTTTAAATACGTTGACATATTTCAATGATTAGATAATTCTTAGTGATTAAATTATTTATTTCATATAATATTGTGGTTGACTGACGGTTCTCTAGGTTATTTATTCAATACTCATCAAAGTCAGATGCAAATAAATAACATAACTCGCATGCGTTTAATTGTTTCAGTCATGAGTCTGTTGGCATTATTCACAGTGGGAAGTTTTCACAACGAACTGAGCAAGGAATCTGCAACTTCGAGAGGATATGTTTATCCCCCAACACATGTACAACGGCCTCCACCATATCCACCAGGAGTGTCGGTGGTGACTTATGGAGGATATCCCTACGGACAACCACCATCATCCCAACAACCACCAGCATTTCAACAACCTCCCACATCCCAACAACCACCACCATTTCAACCATCACCACAGATGGCAGCTGCATACAGCACAAAGACTACACCTCCAGGCACGATGGAAGACTGGACCACAACCAAATAAGAATTCTGCTCTCTTGTTCATTAACGAGTCAAATAATAATACACCGTCAAATAGATTGTTCTGAACATGTTCCGCATGAACTAACTGCAAAGCGTTTATTTTTGCAACCCAGACCCATTTCAGGAAATCTACATACCAAAATGTATTATAATTATTCATCATATGTTTCTTAAAATTACATAAATGAATATTAATGTGCGTGGCACCAAGAACCTTAAGGAGGAGAGTGTGAAAAAGTACATTTAAGTACCATTAATGTATTTTCCCTCTTTTTCAATTTCCATCTCTAGCACAGAATGTCTAATTGAAAACGATGTATAAAAAATATGAAATAATCATTAACTCAGAATTCAATGCTTTTCTTTATCACACTTGTGACTCACGATCGTGCATGTTCACTAATGTAAAAGCACATAATAGTGAATCAGTGAGAAGCAAAATTCCTCGAAACATTTTTTCTAGTTTAATTTCATTCACTGCTCAGTCGTAAGTCATTACATGTAATGGTTTCAGAATAACAAATATTTACAACATTTATTGAACAATTTTCATTTGAGGTTAACTCAATTAAGCTCCTGCAATTTTTTTGTTGAAGTAGGTTCTTTTGGTTGGTGCTGGTTCAGTGGTATTACATGGAAGAGAAATAATTATTTTATGACAAAGACATCGCGACGTGATGCCCCACGACGCGTCGTAATTCTCGATATGCAGATATTCTAAAAAGACAATTGCCCACTCAAAACTAAAGTAAGTGATTTTTTTTATTGAAAGTAATCTTTCTCTATAATAAATTTCACAAATGATATTCAAGTACCAAAGTCGATAGCGGGAAAGGTAGACGCCTTGCGTCTCAGACGTGCCAATGTTTGGAAGGTCGCGGACGACGGTCTTTAAGGTCTCTAGGGAGGCACTCTCCTCAGAAAAATCTATCTCGTGAAAAATTGCAGAACATATTAAACCTCTGCTAAATCGACTTGTTTAATTTGTGCGTACTATCAGCGCAAAGTTTGAGACCGAAATTAATTTCTTGTGCCCATTTAAGCGAATGATCAACGTTTTTAAAATGGGCCGCATTGCGGACTATCACGTCGCCGTCCGTGACTAACGGTATGGCAGCTACTAGCTATGGCAATGGCAAAGAAAGCTTGAAGTGTAGGGGTACTAAGTAGTTGGGTGGGGGCAGTGTGCTGCAAAGCCAGGGTTTCGCAGAGACCACGCCTGTTAACTGAGGTAAGAATATCGACATTTAATCTGATTTTATACATTACCGTTTCGTTGGCTTTTTTTTAAAAAAATCTTCTTTTCGTGATTACAGTATTGTATCTTCCATTACCAACGTAAAATAATCTTAGACAAGGTTTAAAATCCCATTTCTTAAACATCGGTCGAAAACTATTCGTTTGTTGTTGTTTTTTATTGATTGATTGGTGATTCCGGGCGCATCAACTGCTATGGTCGTTATTCCCGTAAGTGCAGTGTATGTTTTTTGCTCATAAGATGGCAGTGATCTTTCTCTGGAAGGTGAGATCCGGTGCGGACCTATCGTCGGGTGGTGGGGTGTTCCCCACCAGGTATCTCCAACAAGCGGGGCATCATCCCAGCCAGAACAAGCTCTAAATTCCCCACCAGTCTCCCGGCACGTGTTTTAGTGTAGTGCATGTTATATTAATGTGTGAAAGTGAGGGATGACGATAGGACAAGGAAGAGGAAGGAACGATCGCGCGCGGTTCGTCGCCCGTTTGTTACTTCTCCGGTATTCGCCTGATATTGGTCGGAGACACCACCGTAAACTACCGATCAGAGCAGCCGACTGCTAGAATTCTCCTCCAGACAGCAGCTGAATTCGACCTAACTATCTATCAAGTGCCGAAAATTCTGCCACCGTTAGTACTGGAACCTAGGACCTCTCGGTGATAGGCACTGCAGAGACATCAGTTGATGCCCTGAGCCACCTCTCCAGGTTTGAGGTCTTCGTGGTTTACCTGTTGACTTTCAGGCGAACACCAGCAGCACCCTAGAATATAGGCAACGGGTCGTAAGTGAGCCTTCCTTCCGTATCTGTCTTTATTCCCATTGTTAAGCTGGATCGATAGCCTTATCCTGGCAACTTAGGAAAAATAGGAGAAATAATTGATAAAGTTTTGAAAGTTTTCTAATACATTCATTGAAGTGTAGAAAAAAGAAAAAACAGACAAGTTTCCTCCTCTCGAGGGGGTTGTGCAAACCCAATTCCACCCCCAGAATTGGCAATTTTACTTTTTTTTTTCAATTTCAAGACAATTGTTTTAAAAGAAAAGTATTATTACAGAAAACATTTCTCATTCAATTGTGCGCAAAAAAAGGTCAATCGCTTGTTTTACGCAGGACAAATCATTTTCGAGATATTGGAGTTTTAAAATCTTTTAACATATACTATCTTGGGCGTATTTTGGTTATTGCCACCGTTTGTTTTACACCGGCCTCTCTTTCTCCGACTTAACCGTAGGCATATCGCAGCTAAGCACGGTTTTGGATAAAAATTCGAACCGACGCAAGTCATGTGTATACCCTGGCCAGGAGAGTATAATGGTTCAGCGATAACGGCTAAATCGACATCTGGCTTTCAGGAATGAAAAAAAAAACTTTCTTGTATGTTTCGTTTAGAATGTTTTCATCTATTGAAGAAATGAAATTCACGAATTATAGAGCACAATATCACGTAACAAAGAAAAAGGTCTGAGATCCCCAATTGAGGAGTTGACAGTTAACGGGTTAATAGAAAATCGTTCCCAAAATCTAACGTCAAACTAATGGGAGTGGTATTAAATCAGTTTAATCTCCTATATTATTTCAGTACCTTTTGCGACTCTCACAGGCAACCAATGTTCATGAATGAGGTCTCTAAAGAAACTGAATTTCACGTAGACGTGACTAATTGCACCTTGACTTTAAAAATATGAAGGATTTGTTTTAAAAAAACATATCTAAATATTCATATTAAATGCAATCCGCAAAACTCTGCCGGATTTTTTAATCTACATCGTTAAATAACTCCTAAGGAAAGCGTTTTAGGACCTTGAAAACTAAAATTTTGAGGCCAAAAGCCTCAAAGAAACGTTTCTCACACCGTAATCTACGGGATGAGATCTTCTTGATCACTATTACATTGTTGCTGGTTCGACGCTTCTCGATTCTACTCCACCTGTTTGGAACCCGTATAATCTGCAACTATATGTGAAATTAAACTAATTGCTTGATATTCTACGCGATTGAATTATGGCGAAATATTACATTGGTTTCAAAATATTTTTACATAAAGCATAAAAATATCACACAATAATCTTCCTTAATAATTTTCTCAACAAATACTACAAAATACTAAATCTTGATTTTTATAATGCTATTAAATGCTTTAACCTTGTTTTGAAAATGCGATTTTTTAAAGATTTAATGTGCTAAATTCTACCATTACTAACCATTAGCTAAGCTAATATATATATATATATATATATATATATATATATATATATATATATATATATATATTAGCGGCCGCGAATTCAGGGTGGAGGGCGTGACGTTCCGTTAAACGGCCGAAACAGGAGAGCCCCAAAAGGCAGCGGCGGCCATCGGGTAGCGTCACCAAAGCATTATCTGCACATGCAACATGTCTCTGCGACGCTTTCGACAGCAGACTGTCCAGTTATAAGGATTCAAGCATTCGCGAAGGACCGCAGGAGACTGGATGGCGTTGTCGTGCGATGGTATTGCGCGCCCCTCGGTCGGAAGGAAACCATCATTTATTTATTTAGTCAAAAACAGTCAAAAACTGTATGTGACGTATGGGGAGAGAAAATCATCTGCGCACGCTTTCTTGAGTTTCAGAATCCCTTCCCAACTATTTAACTATTAATAGTTGAAAGATGAATAATAATAATAATAATAATAATAATAATAATAATAATAATAATAACAACAAATTTAAAAAAGCGAGAGATTAACATTTCAAAAACTAGATATTTTCGTTGCCAAATTACAGAAAACTTATTTTTAACGGTAAAGGAACGAAAAGATTTGATTTTTCTTTCATCGCCCGCTGTTGGATAGAGGAAGTCACGCATACACAACATGCAGGATCTGCACGTCTACCGCGCACTTCGAAGAGAACTGAAAGACGGATTGCATGGGCAGATCCCATGGCAACGATTGGTGCCATTTAGCGAGCTGTGCATCCTATAAATGCCAGCACGCCAATTATAACAACGCCTGCCATTCACTCCCCAGCAACGATGGTAGAGACGCGTCTGTTTCTGGAACCACGGTCATGGGACCATGCACACTGGCAGCGAGTCATTACTGACAAGTCCCGCTTCTGTCTTAGAGACGCCTATTGTCTGAATAATATTTCTGTCGATGTGTCAGCTGGGGATAGGGTAGAGAGATGTTGCTACTTATTCGGGTGGCAGATACATGGTCGTTCTTGCATCAGTTTACAACAGTAGCAGCACCAAGAAACAAATTGCAATGGGAGCACACAACAGTAGTCCCACACACGGCTCATAACCAAACAAGTAATGGTGCCAAATGGCGCTCTTCAGTATTCAATTACTTCGCGGCGTAAGATGTATTTTTTTCTTAATAAGCATCGGCAACTCTGGAGGAACATCATCAGAATTTAAAGCCTCCGCTTGGATAACGGAAGCCCCCTCTCGCCTGTCAGCTGATGATAGCTGCGAAGTAGACAAATATAATTTGGACAATACCGTTGAGTCCCTTTCTAGAGGCGCAATGGAGAACGCCGCGAAGTAGGATTTGTGGGACCCCTTCAAACGTCCCATCAGCCTGGAGCGGTGTGAGGGGCGATATAATATAGTGCCCGCCGATAGTGTTCTGCATCATGATCCTACAAATGTGAAAATGTAATCATTTCGTATGTTGTAGAACTAACAGAAGTCACAATACAGCTTGTCCTTCTGGGAACTGATTGCATCATTGCTTTTTAACGACGATGCGCACTCGCGATAGAAGTAGAGGCATATTGTATCATTAGTGCGTTAAAGGCATGATATTATGACGTCGCTTGGCCTACCCTTGTTCAATAAAATATTGTAATATACTTGTATCTATATTAAATCCCAATAAGTGCAGAAATTGAAAGAAAACTAGGCAGTCTCCGGCCATATGAGAGGTGTCTATGGATATATTAGATATTCAGGAACTCGGGAAATTCCAAAGCAAGGAAATAGTTTGAATTTTGACTCGAAACTGCTAATATTGTACAGTATTATTCCGGCAATTCTCATACCACGCTCAGCGATTAAATTATCATACTCAGTGCAGCGCTAATTACGTTGCAGCTTTTTAATCAC